>CM035431.1:74858537-74866037 GCA_020310875.1 Ceratopteris richardii | reverse complement strand
GAACAAGCTACAATTTCTGAGTAGCTTGAATTCAACCATCTTTTGAAAATGAGAAACATTGAATTTTACCCAAAATACAATCTTCACAAACATGTTTACCACGTGCCTCAAGTTTGGGTAGAAAGAACATCATTTCAGATTTTTGTAAGCATAGCAAACTAGCAAAATTTAGATGATGAAAGTATGCATGCCAAAGCTTTGCATCTGATATAGCCTGAGAATGATATAATGCACATGCTAAATCATTCATAAATTTTTCGTAGCCTATGAGTTTATATAGCCCACAACATAAAATATCAAAAGCAATAATGATATCTCCATTTCATAGATCATGAACTGCATATCTATCATCAACAAATTTCACAGTGAAGGCGATCTTAGCTAATGCTAAAATTGATAAAATATTTTTCTTGATCCCTAGTACAAATAAAGCATTAGACAATATAAAAGTACTACCATCAGCAGAAGTCAGAATAATCTTACCAACTTCGATGACAAGATAAGAGGAGTTTTTCGCGCATGTGACAATACTCCCTATAGGAGTAGGCTAAGTGAAGTGAAGAAACTATGTTGCGAAGCAATATATTTGATTTTCCCACTATTGAAGTACCAAACACCTAAGTCTACTATAGGCACACATTGTTCATATGAAGATGGATCATAACTACAAACAATAGTAAATGCCCATTCTTCATTCTGCACAAGATTAACAGACTCTGTTTTGGGTGTAGAGGCCTCTCCAACAACCATTAGAGCCTCTTTCTTCTTTGCCTCTTTTGCAACCAGTTTTGGACAAATCTTTAGAACATGATCATTTCCTTTACAGTATTTGCAAAATGATTTCTACTTTTTTGTTTTCTTCCTGTTTATTTCATCCTTCTTTGATTGTATAAAATTACTAGATTTTGTTTATTAGTAGAAGAGCTTCATTTACCTTTGCTCTTCTGACTAGATAGGAAATCTTGATCTGTAACATAGATAATGGACCTGTTTTGCCTAGATTGATCTCCCTACAATAGAGCAGAGACTAACTCCTCAAATGTTAAGGCGTTTAAATTGCATTTCATCATCAATTGGAGAGTAGAAGCAAAACTCTGATATGAATCTAGAAGAACATTCAGAACAGTCTGCACACGTGAAGTGCCAGGCAAAACTTCATCAACCGAAATCAATTGCTCCTTTAAATCTTTGATCTTGTCAAAACACTTTCCATGGAATCTCCTTCATTCATGTGCTCACTTTGCAAATGTTTTCGAAGATAAGCAACACGAGCCTCATTCCTTACCTGGTATAAAGTGGTTAGTGTATCCCAATCATCCTTCATTGTTTTACAGAAGCGAATGTGGAAAATAATCATCCGTTTGACATACAAAGCTATCAATGCATGTATCTGAACATCTCTTCCATCTCAACGAAGTTGCTCTACAATAGATGCAACAAGAACTGCAACACAAACAAGAATCTAAAGAATATCACCATCTTCAACACCATCTGCATCACCTTTAGTAACTGTGTTTGCAAGTGTAATAGGATTTTACAACACCCTACACAATATTCCGCAATCCTTTTGTAAGCAACACGTCACATCATATAAGCCCATAATGGGTAATTGGTACCATCCAACTTTTCCTCAATAGCCACCATTCATGAAAACCTACTATGAGTTGACTTGGCTGTATAGACCATCTTTGAAGTACTTTACAAATTTGGATTATTTTTCTTCAAATAATCAATAAAAATAAAGCCTCTTTAGAATTTCACAATTGATAACGACGCATTTTGTTCTAATATATAATCACGGAACCATTCTACTCATCACAATACACCCCAAATTTGTACATTATCATAAAATTGTACAAAAACTTGTATTAGTGATTTTCGTATTTCACTAGATATCCATCTGACGACATACTTCTATTGCACTCCCTTCCTAATCCAAAACTTTCACGATTGGAAAATTCTGCTTGACGAGGCCTATGAATCCATATAATATTTCAACGATAGTTTAATTATGTTAAAACTAGCTTCATGCTGGTAAGACATAATTACGTTCTTAATAAGCTACTGAAGGTAGTGCACATCAGATATAATTTTTTAATCAGGACCAAGCAGTATTGAAGATCACTTGCAACTAAGAGAAAGAAAACCAG
Organism: Ceratopteris richardii; assembly: GCA_020310875.1. Lineage (NCBI taxonomy): Eukaryota > Viridiplantae > Streptophyta > Polypodiopsida > Polypodiales > Pteridaceae > Ceratopteris > Ceratopteris richardii. The sequence continues at coordinate 74,863,887 of CM035431.1, read as the reverse complement.
AACAGGTAACTATTTTCCTTTAATAAACAATCAACAAAACATAAAAATATCAAGCAGCAATCCAAAAACGAAATTATAGAGAAAAGGATTATTACTGTTCATTCAATGAGTTTAAGCACAAGGAATGATAAAGATATAGATAATGACGCGAGATCACCAGAAGAGGGATGATCTGAATGCGCATTCAGCACAAGGAATCAACACAGCATACATCAGCTTTTATGCAGGAATTTATTAGGGTAAAGCCAGGAACAGTCATGAAGGCCACAAACCTCTGCTTATTGGCCTGCCCTTTCGGAACTAAATCTGTGCGGGGTTGAATATCCTCATTCTCCTTCATGTAATCCGGCATGTACGGTGAATCAGGCGACACACGAAAGATCTCTGCACTGGCGGGCGCACATGCAAAGGCGACAAGGTGCAGAAGCCAGACAGCCTTGCAAAGACGCAGGAATTTTATGTCGAACTGATCTCCATCGCTATCCAAGATACCCGATGTCTTAGAACCTGTAAAGACTGTAAACTTTAGAAATTTACTCACCGATAATCTTTTCTGCGCAACAAATGACTCAAAATCCCGGTTTTTCGCTATAATCTGCTGCGGTTCCATATGTAAAATCTCGTTGTACATCTTCATCCTGCGCTTCTTGATAATGTCGGGTGAATCAAATGGTTCCATCTTGCCATTGAACATGAAAACGTACGTAGCATTTTCGAATGCTAGGAAAATGACTTCAGATAGAGAAGCTTGCAGGACCAATGTGATGAACTGCATCTGCTTCGCACCTTGGAAACTGGTGGGGTTTAGCGTCTTTGTCGTAAAGTAGAAAGGATACTTGAGGGCCAAATTTCTCGATTCTGCGAGCGTGAATAAGCTGGATGCGCATTGCTGAATTTCCTGCTTCACGGAATCAGCTCGCGCCTGTAACAGAGCCGGCGTTGCATCGTTGGAATAGAAACCAGTATCGACACGGCTTTGCTCGAACTTCCGAAGCTTCTCACGTAACACAGCATTATCCTGATCAGCTTTCAGGAGTCTGCGCTTCATATCATCTAACTGCTGGTAATGAGTCTCTGATGGGCCTTCATCCACCTCCACGATATACAGGAAATCCTTGACTTTCTTGATGGGTTCCATTGCCTTTGTACCTCCTTCCCCGTGGTCGTATGCAGCCTGATTTCCGAAGTTCCTTGACGGCTGTTGCGGTTGGTTATAATGAAACCCTGTGAAGGTCACCATTAAATGAGACCATGATGACATTGCCTGATGCCTTAAGAAAAAAAGAGCAAGTGGAATCCTCGATGTCATGGATGCTTCAATAAGAAACAGACACTGGGAGACGGACATGGAGAGAGAGAGAGAGAGAGAGAGAGAGAGAGAGAGAGAGAGGCCGCTGATTATCACTGTTCAGATATATGATGCCTGGTTCTAGTTTTTAGCACCGATCCACCGTAGATTGTGCATAAGAGACAGGTCGAACTTTCTGTTATCGACTCCGCCAGGCCGATGATGAGATCAACTTCAAGAACGGAGCTGAAGCACCGACACATTTAATCTGCAAACATGGCTTTATTTATGAGTTGAGCACGCGTACCTAATGTGTCAAATGCCGATGATGCAGGCAGAGCTCGGATTTGGGTTTCTTCTATCGCCATATCCAACTGTGTGACCTCCAGATCGAAAGGTTAACGTATGGCTTATGCATACAGAGCTGCTTGCGAAGGAGTAAGCTCGGTTTCTATTTGCACATACTCAAAATAGAGTCTTGGCTGCTCTGGTGTGCGTCAACGCCCATTTCAGATTCAACGCAGGCTCCGAGGCACCGCATCTAAAAATCTATTGAAAAATTTGTGGATTGGACTCGGTAAACGCAATTCTATATTCCAAATAAGGGTGGCTTCACACTCGGGATGAAATTAAAATTGAGTACTTCCTCCCGAGCGTGAAGTCTGTGGCTTCACGCTGTTCTCATATCCAGCAACGCTAGCTCTAGCTCGAGTGGCTGAATCGCTAGCTCGAGTGGCATGGGCTCAAGTCTTTGGGCTGCATTGGGAGGACAATGCTTTGATTCCAAAACTGCTTAACCTCTAATTTTTGCTTTTTTGAACCTCTTTCATTAGTCCTCGATAATTTTTGGGTGCAACCTGATCCTAATGATAAATGGTTGCACTGGTTTCAACATCACAATTAAACTGCTTCAGAGAAAAATGATAAGTATAGTTTACGTTTCTACTAACAAAGATTTGCTAGAGGACAGGTTAACCTCAACAAGAAGTGGTGCCTATCCTGGACGCGGCTTCGGTGGGACATGAGGTTCATGGCTATCTGGCACCCCCTCATAGAAATCAAAAAGTTTGTCCTCTTATGGCAAATTCTTCATCATGGAATCTGGACTAACCTTAAGGCTATTAAATTTTGTGGGATTCCTCCCTGGTGCAAATGCTGCTACCGGTCTACTGAAGATGTTCCACACATCTTCTTTACCTGCCCCAACTCCAACAGACTCTGGCAGACGGTTGGAAAGAAACTTAGACTTCAGAAACACCTCAGTTGGAAGCAGGCCCTGTAGGGAGAAGCAATCGACTGCTCCGCGACCCTCTGGAACGCCATCAGAGGGGAGGTCCTATGGAAAATCTGGAGGGAAAGATGTGCTTTTAACTTCGGCGACTCCCCCCAAGAGTGGTCAATTGAGAAATCATTGTTCCTCCTTGGCAAAAGAATCGTTAACTGTAAGAAATCTCCCCCCTTCAGGCATCATCAAGTACTCCTTTTATCAATAACAAGCTTAAGCCCAAGTGGGCCCCAAATGAGGGTGATGAGAGGGTGATTAACCTTCTTTGTAATGCCATCTAAGCTCTGTAAAAGCTTCCCCTGCTTTGTGGGATTTGGGGGGTCCCGTGGGCACTAGTCCCCTTCTCTTGTACTTTTCTTTATTTAATTCAAGTTCGGGAGAGTAGGTTAATGCCGAACTTCCTTTATATTAAAAAAAAAAGATTTGCTAGATGAGAATTTGATTGTTGATGGGAACAGATGGGGTAACTTTTGGATTTTATTAGATCTATATATTAGCATTTTGTCTTATGTCAAACCTTCTTAGTCCATTTGCTCATGCTTTCTAACTCCTAGAACAATGTAATCTTTTTTAAAACAATGTAATCTTTTTTAAAGTCATCTAGTTTTCACGTGAATGAGTGGATTGGAATATCCTAGGATTTTGGAAGTGAGTCATGGGAGAGAAGTTAGAAGATGATGGATGTAATTTGGTGAAGTTCTCTATGAAATTGATGAAGTCAAGGATCGATGATTTCAATTTCTTTGTTCTTTGACGATAGTAGCGAAGGAATAGATCGTTTTATTTGTTCATCTTTACAACGATTTAACGCAAATTAGTATTTTTGCTGAAATTTTATATCTAATTCACTATATTATCTTTTCCTTTTTCTATGAATCTAGAAGTTTCTTCAAATTTTTTGTGTTTTCTTGTTAGAGTTCAATGAATTTTAAGTATGTTACAAGTACTATATGCGTCAATTCAACTACAATATTATAGTCTAATTTTTGTATAAAGTGATGTAATAGATAGTAGCTTGAACTATTGTGATATTGAAACCTATACATAGAATTGAATAACTTGGTGGTAGATTAGTGTTCTCTCTCAGAAATTACTTTTTATTATTGCTTACCCATGCTAGATAGTGAAGTATAAATTTCCTGGATAGGGTGGTTATAAAGTAGAATAGTTTTTTCCCTACAACAGTACATTAGGCGTTCCTAATGGTTTCTTTCGGCCAAGATTTATGTGACCATGCATGTGACATCCAAAAGATGAATTCTTGAAGGTTTTTTATGTTTTAGAGTTCTTCCACATGCACTATTCAGATGCAAAGAAAGAGATAATATGCAAAGAGAGAAGGACATATTCACATGCATGTGTATAGAGAATGAAAAACATATGCGAGAAAAGGTAGTGCCATACGTGATTCTTTTTCTATCCACTGAGATTCTTCCACATAATAATATTTATATTTTACTAAACATCTAGGATATTGAATTGATATTCGTGTTGTAGTAACACCATAATTTAAGATTGTCTCACACTCTAAAATTTCGATGTCTTCATGAACTAATGGTAGAATATTCTTGTTGAGCATGCACTTGTGCTGACTTGGCAAAGTGATGCATAGGTGGTGCACATGTGGTGAAGGAGTTGTGAGACAGTGGGTGCACAAGTAGTGCAGAATGTATATGCTCACAATTTTCATGTTAATGAATTTAATTACACATTAGAAAGGCCCTTTGAAAGTTTTTTAAGAGTTTTAAAGTGTTTGGAAGGTACAAGTGAACCCTCCCTTATGTGAACATTTTGGAAAATTCAAGGTCAAAAGTGAAGAAGTTACGCAAAGTACAAAAGCCTATGTGTGGTCCCCCAGTTTCTTTTTTTGTTTTCTATAAATTCATCACAGTAAGAAATAGAGAATCGTTGGTCTCTACATGAGAAGGTTCTTAGATACAACAAGGAAAGCATAATGAGGACTACAAGGAGTTGGGAAGTGTCTACACTAGGGAGTGGGGAAGTGGGCTACACATCGAAGAACAAGATCTTGGATATACATGTGGACTCAAGTAAAGTGAAGTGATGTATGCAAAGGAGTCAACAAGATGTTGACAACACGACATACTTCATAGATCCACTCTTATTCATCATCATTTGTATCTTTTTCCACTTTTTATCCAATTTAATAAGCACTCTTGTATAGGTGTGTGTGAATGCCGTACTAGAGAATAAGTGAGATTCATTCTCCTTTCAGTTTAGAATCCCACATAGCATGCATTTTTGGCCATTTTGTATATAAGGAGGTCACTACCTCTCATTTTGGGGAAGCATTCTTAGAAGTAATGAGATTATGCTAGTTTGGAGAATGCTTGGAGAGCTCTTGTTGTTGTTATGATGTGCTTGCTTGTGATGCATTAGTCTCATTGATTATTGACGTGATTATGTGTGTGATTAAGTGTGTGTATCATTAACGATGCTTTCTTCTTATTTCACGTGTAGTTTAGTCACTAGTCTCGTGCTAACGAAGCACCATCGCATCTGCTGAATGCTTCTACATGACATTTGGGTCTCATGAGATGCTTCTCAATTTGGAAAATATGAGTTGTGATGCTACAACGTCAAGAACTTTTGGCACCATTGCTAGAGAGCATTCTCTTGTCATTTATGTGATGGCTTTTTATGAGAAAGAGACATGTACGCAAGCTTTTCATAATGATTTTTTGAGTTCTTCATTTTATTACACTCTTGTGAGCATGTGGCTTGCAAGACTTTTCCATACTTGTTGAGATGGGCCA
>CM035431.1:74666037-74856037 GCA_020310875.1 Ceratopteris richardii | reverse complement strand
GATATATGGAGGGCTTTTAAAATAGATTGGATAACAAAGTTTCCTTTTATTGAGCCTTTGATGATTGAGGGTGAAGAAGAACCAAAAGCTGCCACTTGTATACCATGTAGTTGGAAATTAGGTAATCAAGTCAGGTTACAATTGAAATTAGATACCATTGAAAAACATGTGGATAAAACGCATGAGAAAGTAGAAGTAGAAGGGAAAAAGGAAAACATTGTTAGATGGAAAACAAAAGATGAATGTAGGCATCTACAGGATGTAGATGCCTTTAATTCTCATTTATTGCTTTTGGAGGGAAGTAATGAGAATAAAAGATCCTTTATGAATCTTTTTGAGAGAAAGCTCAAATCAGATAATGAATCCATATTAATGCAATTTTCCATTGTGCTACATATCTTGTCCATCGGAAAAACAATGTGTGATTATCCTAAGTGGAGAGTTCCAGTGAATTTCATTGGATTACGAATTCAAAGTTTTCTGACACAATATTGGATATTATCTTTAGGATGGGAATTTCCAAAAGCAATGGGAGAGGTAATCAAATCTAACTTGAAAAAAAGTTTATCGAATGCTACTTTTATTTCTATTTCCCTTGACAAAGTGACAACAGGGGATTGCACTTCTTGGGTATGTATCCATGCATATATTGTGGAGAATAATGCAAGAAATGCCAAATCTATTGGTGCTTTTCAACTAAAGGGAAGTTCAACTTCTGATTTGTTGGTGCAACTTGTTTTAGACTGATATTAATCAAAAGATAGTATGCATTGGTGTTGATGGATGCTCAGTTATGCATGGGCTTAGAAATGGATTGTGTGTTCAATTGCAACAAAACTATACACCATATGATTTAGGTATACATTGTATGTCTCATCATACAAATTTGGCATTTAAAATTGTGTCAGAATTTGTTTTCGTACAAAAATTTGAAGATCTTTGTTGGCAGTATCCAGAGGCATAGAAGACGCAGAAGCATGTGAAGATAGAGCGTAACGAAGAAGCAGGGAGTTAGTCGAATCATTTTTTCAAAGATTTATGTTTTATAAATACTTTTCAAAACCTCCAATAGTGATTTTCATCACTTTTGTACCATATGTAACATAGAAAAACCTTTTTTGTAACTTATAGCTCCATTTTGTGCAAGCCAAGGAGTCCTCGAGCTTGAGGAGCTTAGGTAGAATGAGCGTACCAATTTTGGTTATTTTTAGATACCGTTTACCCTTTCAAATAGCATCTAGGACCTATTTTTTAACTATGCCAATCACTAGATGTGAAATTGATCAAAACTATTCTAGAATCTATCAAAAGAGCTAGAGAGCTCATTTTTGAGGTTACTTAGTGTGAGCTAGTGTAGAATTGTCTAAGCTTGAGCTTGTAAGAGTGTTCTTGAGTAATAGAGTTGATTTCCTACCTTCCATTGTGTCTTGCTTGTCCCTTCATTATGTGTGCGTGCATCTCTATGCTTCTCACCTTCACTCTCACTACATCTCACATTCACGATCTTCATATCACTCCTATCTCTTTTGCAGATTGACATTCTTAACGTAGTTCTCACCATTGTGCTAGAGCAACACCAAATTTGGCACCGTTGCCGGGGATCGAGTCTAGGAGGAATGTGTGATGGTAAGAGTATAGCAAGAAGTGGCGTTCAAAGGTAAACATTTTCAGTTTTTATTGTTGTTTTTACTTAGTTTTTTTTGTTTTTCACCTCCCCCACACTCCATCTTCATCACCGCATCATCATCTTCCACTCCAAAGAAATCAGAAAAATTCACCATATCCACCCATTCTCTTCATTTCCCCTCATTTGTGCATGCGAGAGAGAGAGCTTTTGTGATTGCATGTGCTACTCTGTTTTTGAGCTTTCTTGCAGGTACAGTGCTCCAAAGCATCAGGAAAGCTGTAAAAAGGTAAGAAAATCACTTTCTGTCAGAAAATGCCGACTGTGTCAGACCATCGCGATGGTCTGCCAAGTTCGAAATTTGAGGTAAGCGAGTTCACCAGCATATAGGCGACCCTTACGTATACACGAATCCACACTTTCATTGCAAAAATTTGCATTTTGGTGGACCATCGCGATTGGCTCACGCCATCGCCATCGTGTCACACCATCACGATTGGCTCACGCCATCTCGACAGATGGCCGGACCATCGCGACGGTCTCATGCCATCGTGACGGTTCACTTGTACCATCGCGATGGTCCTTGACCATCAAGAATCCGTCGACCCCACGCCATCGCGATTGGCTCATGCCATCACGCCGATGCTGCCATGTGGCAAGCTAGACCATCGCGACGATACCCTCAGACCATCGCGAGGCCTCGACATTTGAACCATCGCGATTGGCTCACGCCATCATGCTTTGTGACCATCACAACGGGCTCACGCCATCACGATTGTCCCGTTGACCGATGTCATCGCGATTGCTCGTCGATTGGACCATCGCAACGGTTCACTCATGCCATCGCGACGGTTTGCAGATCACACCATCGCGATCATTCATTTTTGGACCAATGCGATCATTCATTTCAGACCATCGTGACAGTTCGCTCCTTCGGACTATCGTGATTGTGCCACGCCATCACGACGGTTCACCTGGAATATCGTGACAATCCCAAACGATCGCGATTATCTTAGACCATCGCGATTGTCCACCCCAAATGCAATTTTTAGGGTTTTATTCTTTGACCAATTTTGGGGCTACTTTTTGAAACTTTTTGGATCATTAAGCTCATAGGAGACCCCTTAGCTCATATTTGGAGAAAAACCTGTTTGTCAATTTTTACCCCTGAGGGCCTAAACGGTCATATCTTTTTCATCCGAAGTCCGTTTTTTGAGCTTTATAGCTTGTTAGAAAGCTCTTTACGAGTATTACGTGACCTCAACTGTTTTTTTTTTAAAAAAAAAGATGTTTTTTTTTAGAGAGGATAAATTGAGGTTGACCATCTTTGGGACTAGAAAGCCAGGGGACATTGAAGTTTTGGGCAAGGGAAGAAAGGACCTTTAAAGGTGTATATACTCGAGTGCTTGATCATTCATTGGAGAATTGGTCTAATACTGAATTTTTGCAGGTCTAGCAAGGTCTAGCAAGGACAATCAAGGCAAGGTAGTGAAGAATACAGGGCTTGGGAAGCCTGGCTTCTTGGGCAGCAAGAGCACTCAAAGTAGCTGACTTGAGGTTGGAAGATTACTCAACCCCCTCAGTCAATTCTTAGCTTAGGATAAACGGTAGCATTGTGGATTAGATTAATGACAATAGGAACACATCAAGTGCAAGAGACTTAATTTCTTTAAGTCCAAGACTAAAGTAAAGGTGTGTGATACAAAAACCTAAAGGAAAGAATTAAAGTATGATGGAACGAGAACTCAAAAGTACCACGAAAAGTCGATTTCTGACACATATAGTTGGATAAGACAAGAACTTAACGACATTTAAAAAAGAATCAAGAAAGTAAGAACAAAGGACCATTGACAATCAGAGAAGTGCCGTGAAGTAAATTCATGAACCTTAGATCGGGCAAGCATATAGGTAAGTCCAATCGATGAAGCCTTAGATCATCAGAAGCAAGTGTAGGAACTACTGCATGATCGTGGGCACAACAACTGAATAATAGTTATCCCTATGAATTGAGCTCAGATACGAGTGAATCAGAAATGGCTTTTAGCACAGAAAGACCAGAAGGAGGGTCAAGTGTAGCATATTAAGAGAGACTTGAAGGACCCTATAGAACTCAATTAGAATTTCTTCGAACCAACCGCTTAGGTGCTCGCATCTATGAGGATGGTTTGCGAAGACAAGTGGTGCAAATGCACAATCCTGATCAACCCATTGGATTGGAACGTCCAGTGGTGAAATTCGAGCGAGATGCATACATAGACAAGGAAGGAACGATGTACATCGCAGAATTTAAGCAAGTGCTAAGAGCAAAACAAGTAGAAGACATGTTTACGCAATATAATGTTTTTGGGCTAATGTTAAAGAATACCGCTTTAACTTGGTTCCAACCATTGCAACAAAGGCAATTTAGAGACATCCATCACTTTTTAGAGTCATTCATCACTGAATTCTCTAAAAGTGGAATCAGACATGACACGTCTTCATTGACTCATAGTTTCAAACAGACCCCCCAAGAAACAGTTAGACTGGCAGGACGTAGGTTTAGACACTATGTTGAAAGATGTCCAATGCAAGAATTACCCTCACAGGCCAAGCAAGTGTCATTGTTTTTAGATGGCTTGTTGAGCTCTAAACTATGCTCCTATGTGTACTTGAAGGAACCCAGAATGCTAGAGCAGTGTGTGGGAATTTGTATAGATATTGAAGATAACTTACGAGATGAGTTGGAACTCTCAAAAGTTTATAAGGACTCAGACTGTTCATCTCTAGCATCTTCAAAATTTTCTAGCTCGATAGAGGACCTAGCAGAAAAAGTGGCCCAGAAACTAGGAGTTTCTAGTAAACAGATACCTAGGTTAACAACAAACAAGTGTTGTTACACCTGTGGTGGTGATCATATGGCAAATATGTATCCCAATGCAACACAACCACAAGCCAGCCCTAGTGGCTAGTACTGTACGATTGAGAGATGATACACAAATCATATGGCACAGGACTGCCCATACAACAAACAAGCAGTACGATAGAACTAACCGCAAGCATACACACAACTAGGTAGGTATCAAGGTCAATACAATAATCAACCTCATTACTATAGGCCTCCTCAAAACTAACCTTATCAGGCTCAATAGAGACCTCAACCTGTCTTAGCTCAGTAGCCATCCCCACCAGCTAATGTCATCTTAGTTAAATATGCTGCTGCAAAAGAAAACCTAAGTAGGGCTTTAGTTCTCATTTCACCCTTAATTACTGACAACGATCCGAACTCAAATAGTTTTGACTCTACTCATGTAGATAGTCCACCCGCATATTATTCAGAGTCACTAGAACACGTGGAGACATATCAATACGATAGTCCACCATTGGAACCTAAGTGGGAGCCCGACTATGCTAACGTGATGTACACAAACCCGAATCCACGGCCCCAACTGAGACAACAAAGACCCCAAGGCCCTAGAGGACCATGCTTTAGGTGCTAAGGAGATCATTTCCTAAAGGATTTTCCACATCCTCCAATAGCAGGATAGTCGCAATATTATAACATACAAGGCTTTTGTTGCGGCAAAGAGCACATAATCAAAGATTGTCCTAAGAACCCAACTAATGTGTCAAATGTGACACTGATCAACGTGATAGGTATTGTAAACAATGCAGATGGATCCAACCCTACATACGTGCCTATCCAAGCGATAACAAGAGCCCAAGCGCTCTTACAGAACCAACAACTTAATCATGAGAAAGTAGTTGAAAGCAGCGAAGTTGGAGAGTCAAGTAGTAAAAAGACAAAATCTTGGAAAGACTCTAGAGAAAGGATTAAGAGAAAGTGGAGTAAAAAGATAATAGAATTGGAAGGAAGTTTAAAGGAATCCAGAGCCAAGATTCTAGAATTAACTTCTCAAGAATCAAATCAAGAGAACCTAGCTCAAAGATCCGGATCAGTTCTAGCGGAACCCATACCAGAAAACCTAGACACGATGTTTCGCGCGTATCAAGCAAGATTAAACGAAGGACCCCAAATAGCTGAAATGAGCAAGAATTATCCGAGAGAAAACTTGGAAATTGAAAGGACTAAACTTTGCATGAAGATGGTAGAATTAGCACAAGCTACGTCTGAAGCCTCTAGATATCTAAATTGGAATAACATGGCAAAACTGGAATTACACTTTCAAGGACTGATGGAGAGGCTAGAATACCTAATTGATAGCAAAGAGAAAAAGAATCAGCATAGGAATCCTATCACCCTAGAGACACAGGAAAGAAATGCACCATCCTTGTCTCAAGTACCAAACACAGAAAGTAAGGACAATATGTCTTCCATACATAGGTATTCACATGAATTTCTATGAGAAATACAAGAAGAGAAGTGGAGAAGAGAACTCATCCTCCTATTCAAGAAATAGACGACTTGCAAGAGCAATTTCCCCAAGACATTCCCTCTATATACGATGATGTAGAGGAAGAACAACTGAGTGAAAACACAAGTTTTGAATCTAATTCTTTACAAGAGTTACCTCAGTTCATAGGACCTTGGGAAGCCAAGTCTATTAGTATGAGAACACCCATGATAATAGTGAGGAATGAAGAATCAGTTATACCTAGAAACACGGAAGTGATCAAGAACACCAAAGTACAATGTCACCTCATTCTAGAGGAATTGTTGAAGGTTAAACCAGAACTGTGGAAGCATGTAGCAAATCAATTCCCTGAGCTTGGTACTACTCCCTCACAGATAGGAACACACAAGAAGGTACCAGAGATACCAGTAGAAAAGATTCGAGATGTAAGCGAAGGAGAGGAAGGTAACACTTACCTTCTAATAACCCATCAGGGCTACACCACGAAAGCCATCTTAGACTCAGGAGCCGGAGTATCCATCGCTACCACTGCTTTGTGGAAACATTGGGGTAAGCCAGCATTAAGACCCACCAGGATGAAGCTACAAATGGCTGACGGATATATAGGAAAACCATTAGGCTTACTAGAAAGCATATCTCTCACCACTTGTGGTGTGGAGTTTGAGCATACTTTTGCCATTTGTGATTTTGCAAAAAATCATGCTTATGAGATGATTTTAGGACGACCTTTCATGCGTCAGTTGCAAATTGTACAAGATTGGGGAACTAATTCTTTGTACTTGCAACATTTAGGAGTGACCACTAAAGTCAATATTAAAGACTATTCACATCGAGATGTACCCCCAATACAATGGAATACCATCCATAAGACACAAGAAGAAATGGAGGCAGTGCACTCATTGGAGTCAGATCCCTCATGGTTCCATGAGGACACTCATTTATGGATGTGTAAAGTAGAAAAACAAGAGGAAGAATGACTAGAAGCCAGAACTTTAGGTTCAGAACAACATCCATGAACCCTTCAAGACCCAGCTTATGCACCTGTAGTATTCCCAGACGAAGAATTCGAACCCCAAGGTTGGGCAGAAATCCTAGCAACCATGGATGTAGCCATCAATGAAGAACAATGGACACCCCACTGTGACGAGGATGTCTATGACATCTCAGTTTTCATGATAGAGCCAATCATGTATGATTTCCTTATTGAAGAATGTGAACCTAACACTGATGCATTTGAGGATGCGAGTGACTTCGACCTAGAGTCAATTATTATGGACCCTCCTTTTGCATCAGAAGAAGAATATTTCTACGAAGTAGAAACTTACCCTCAGAGACACGGAGAGGTTACAAATGAAGTGAGGTTAGCCACACAAGTGACTGCTAAAAGTGAAGGAAAGAAAAGAAAGAAGAAAGAAACCATGTCAGAAGAAGAAGAATCTTTGTTTGAGGTGCTAGAGAACTTTAAAAAGTATGAAATAGAAGATAGACGAATCATGATACGAATGCCTAACAGAAAAGCCAATGTTGGAGAAGTATATGACAATCGAGAGAAAACCAAAAAAATTATAGTGCCATAGAAGGAGAAGAAGAAAAATGTACATACATAGGAAGTGATTTGACGACTGAAGAAGAAGAAGAGCTAATTGCCCTATTGCGTGAGTATAGAGATGTGTTCACCTAGAGTTACAAAGATTTGAAAGGAGTAGACCCAAACATATGTTCCCATAGAATCCTTATGACTCCAGATGCAAAACCTACAAAACAGAAACTATAGACATACAATGATAACTATGCTACGAAGATTAAAGAGGAAATAGATCGTTTGATAGAAGCATGATTCATTTACGAAATTGAGCATACTAAATGGGTATCCCCCATTGTGGTAGTGCCCAAGAAGAATGGAAAATTGTGTGTGTGTATTAACCTTAAAAAAGTTAATGCCGCCACGATTAGAGACAGTTATCCTCTTCCTATCACGGAACACCTATTGGAAAGAGTTGCAGGCAAGGAAGTGTATAGCTTTCTTGATGGATTCTCAGGCTATAATCAAGTAGCCATTGCTCCAGAAGATCAACACAAGACGGCTTTTGCCATAGAATGGGGCATATTTGCATTTTGTGTAATGCCATTTGGGCTCACAAATGCACCCGCCACTTTCCAGCGACTCATGTGTCATGTTTTTAAGGAATTCTTACGCAAGAATTTGGAGGTTTATGTCGATGACCTATATGCACACTTGAATGTAAGGCAAACTCATATCCCTAAGTTAAGGCAAATATTTGACAAATGTCGAGAATATCAGTTTTGCTTGAACCCAGAAAAATGCGTTTTCATGGTCAAACAAGGCAAAATTCTAGGACACATTGTGTCAAAAAATGGAATTTTGACAGATGAAGAAAAAGTCAAGGTAATTGCAGATCTACCTAGGCCAAATAATGTAAAAGAGGTACAGGCATTTATGGGTCATTGTGGTTATTATAGACGATTCATACATATGTATGCAATCATAGCCAAGCCTCTCTATTCTCTTTTGACCAAGTTTGAATGGACAGATGAGTGTGAGAATTCATTCAATGAACTTAAACGACGTTTGTGCTCAGCACCTATATTGACAACCCCGGATTGGAGTAAGCCATTCCATGTACATGTGGATGCATCCAACTATGCCATAGGATGTGTGTTAGCACAACCCACGAATGAAGGTAACATAGATCTTCCCATAGCTTATGCGAGCAAGCAATTGAATGCAGTAGAAAGAAACTACACCAATACGGAACAAGAAGGATTAGGAATGATTTATGCAGTAAAGAAATTTAGACATTATTTGTTGGCAAATAAGTTCAAATTCTTTACAGATCATCAAGCTTTATTGTACTTAGTCAACAAGCCATGTAATACAGGATGATTAATACGTTGGTTTCTATTACTCATGGAGTACGACTTTGAAGTAGTTGTGAGGAAAGGAAAGACACATCTTAGATCTGACCACCTCTCAAGATTGACCACAGGAGAAGCTCCTCAAGGAATAGTGGACGAATTACCAGATGCATACTTGTTTAACCTTGAGATCGTACCAGAATCGGCTAAGCCTATTGTCCCTATTCTCACATATGGACCCAAAAATCCTAGGATAAGGATCAAGGAAGGAGAGATTACCAAGTCTCAGAGATACGAAATAATAGCAGGAAGTATATATAAACAAGATAATCAAAAAATTCTTGCTTGTTGTGTAGATGAATCAGAACATGCAAATTGGTTGCAATTAGCACATGTAGGTGCACTAAAGCAACATCACTCAAAACATCATACATTACAGACTCTGCATAGACTAGGAGTATATTGGCCCTCAATGGAAGCAGATGTCTATTACACTTATGTGTTCCTCGAGTAGCTTTGATGTGAACCTTTTCCCTATACATCGGCACCTTTTACTCTAGTGCTGGCTAGAGGTTTTTTCCCCATGTTACCACATACTTGATACTCTCATATGTGGTGGTACTTTGTACTTAGGGATATTATTCAGCTCTTACTTCAGTTTAGTTCATCGATCAATAGTGAGAGCTATTCCAGCCATCGTCTTCTCCATGTGTCTTGCTGCGTTTGTGCTCCTTGTGTGTGCTTCTCGTGTGTCTCTCACACTTCTACACACACCCAACAGTGGTATCAGAGCAGGTTCATCTTCTTCTCAAGTTTCGGTTTTTCGCGTCGCGGCGTGCGCGCACTTTAATAGTGCAAATCGACTTCGGAGCATAGAAGTGTGAATTTCAGCAGCCCGGAAACATTTCCACCAGGTGCGTTGGGGTTTTACCCCCATTTCGAAGCCATTCGTGCAGTCAAAATCGCCATCAGAGTGACGGTTTGTGAGCTGAAATTTCAGCACTCATTTCAGCTTTCGTCGAAGTGAAGATTTTGTCACATTCTTGTTCGTTAGTGAAATGGCGGGCAGCAATGACTTGTTTGGCATGCTTCAAGCTGAAGATAAGCTTGATGGGACCAACTATCCGATGTGGTCTTACATGATGAAGCATGTTCTTGTTGCAAAACAACTTTGGAACATAGTGGCAGATGTAGATCGAAGACCGGCAGGTGTTTCTACTTCACAGTCTACTGTCACAGATGGAGCTTCTTCTTCGAGTACAGTGGTTTCTCCTTCTCCACCTACACAGGAGCAGCTTAGATGGGATGGAAAAGATGCTCAAGCTCATGCTTTGATTGCACTTTCAGTGAAGCGTCATATAGTTCCACACATTCGGTCATGTTCTACATCGAGACAGGCATGGGACACTCTTGCTTCATTGTATGCCGTGCGTAATGAAGCACGTGTTGCATACTTGAGGAAGCAACTTGAGGATGTATGTATGGCTGAAAATGAGTCAGTGGATGTGTATATGACACGCATCAAGGACTTGAAAGAGCAATTGGCAAACATAGATGAGATAATTCCGGATGCATCACTCATTTCTACATTGTTGAAAGGATTACCAAAATCTTTTCAAAGCTTTGCTACTACACTCCATTTGGTTGCAAAAGAAAATCCTAATATGTATGCATTTGATGAGGTTGTGTCTCTTCTTTTTCAAGAAGAGCAATCTAGAGTGAATAGGAGTGGTTTGATTGAGGGAACGCAAGCACTTGCTATCTCACAAAAGGGGAAAAGCAAGTATGGTTCAGATTTGGGTTCATCAAAACCAAAGCCTCAAGCTTCCTCTTCCACTCATTCCTTTAATGATGGTGATTTGCAAAAGAAGAAGAGATGCAAATATTGCCGAAAGGCTGGTCATACTATTGATGAGTGTAGAAAGCTTGCTAAACGCAACGAAAAGAAGAAGGAATCGGGCATGTCTATTGCTGAAAATTCAGCAAATCCAAAGAATGATGAAGCTAAAATGGCTCAAGATTTTTGGGCATGTGTTGTTACATGTCATTATGATGCTTCTTTACATTCTAAATGTATGGTTGTGAGTGAGGCTGATTCGGATTGGTTCTTTGATAGTGGTGCTTAAAAGAACATAACATCATGCAAAAGATTTGTTGCCTCTTTGAAAGATGCACCTAAAGGAGGACATGTGGTGTGTGCAAACAATGCCTCTTATCCTATCATTGGAGTAGGAGAAATTGAGCTTACGGCTGCAAATGGAGGTGTGATTCTCTTGAAAAATGGATTGTATGTGCCCGGTATCAAGAAGAACTTAATTTCAGTTCCATTGATTGCCAAAGCTGGACTTCATGTACACTTTGTTGATGATAAGTGTATGGTTCATGATTTCAACAATGGTGATGTTATTGTGATGTCCGGTACATTATGTAATGGTTTGTATCGTATGGATACATACAAGAGGGCTGCCTTGAATGCCTTAGTTGCTCATACTTCTTCCATGGCTGAAATGGAGCTTTGGCATGCTCGTTTTGGTCATTTAAACTTCAATAGTTTGCTCTACTTGCAAAAGAAGGACATGGTTATTGGCTTGCCTACACTTGAGTCCATTGAAAAGCATGCATGTGAAGGTTGCATTCTTGGAAAAATGCATCATGCTTCTTTTCCAAAAGATAGTCACACACACACTACAAGAAAATTGCAACTTGTTCATAGTGATGTATGTGGTCCGGTCAAAACTCCATCTTTTGGGAAGCATGTATATTTTGTTACCTTCATTGATGATGCTACTTTTCATACATGGGTGTATCCTATGAAAGCAAAGAATGAGGTATTTTCTTGCTTCAAAGCATTTTTAGCTATGGCTGAAAATTTTTCTTCACAAAAGCTTTTGACTCTACGCACGGATTGTGGTGGTGAGTACATGTCACATGAGTTTAATGCTTTTCTTCATGAAAGAGGTATTTCACATCAATGTATGGTGCCATATACACCTCAACAAAATGGTGTTGCCGAGCGTAAAAATAGAACTCTACTTGAAATGGCACGATGTATGGTTAAAGGAAAGCATCTTCCTCATAAGTTTTGGATGGAAGCGGTCATGTGTGCAAATTATGTGTTGAATCGCTGCCCTACAAAAGCATTGAGAGTCATCACTCCTTATGAGGCTTGGAATGGTCATAAGACTATGGTTAGTCATATGCGTGTGTTTGGTTGTTTGGCATATGCTCTTGTGCCATCACAACAACGTCACAAACTTGATGACAAGGCAAAGAAATGTATATTTGTTGGTTATAGTGCTGAAAGTAAGGGATATCCGTTGTACCATCCATTGATGAACACAATTATTGTGAGTCGAGATGTGGTATTTGCTGAAAATTCAGTTTTCCCTCTACTTGAATGCAAAAAACTACCAACAGTTAGCTCACAAGATGTGTTCGATACACTCATGCCTTTGTTCCAAAATGGTGCGCTTGACTATGGCCATGTAGATCAGCCAACTGAGGTTCAAAGGGCTGAAAAATTCCATCCAAATAGAGCTGAAAATGCAGAGAATTTCCAGCCAAACATGGCTGAAAAAATTCAGCCAAAAATTGTCAAAACTGTTGGAAATTTCCAGCCACATATGGCTGAACATTTGCATCAAAATATGGCTGAAACTGAGCATGAAATTCAGCCCACGCATGATGTACATATTGAAGATGTTTTACATAATGAACGCATGTCTATCAAGAGTGCACAATCTATGCCAAAGTGGCTGAAACAAACTTTGCAGGATAGCAAATTGAGTGCACCTTTACTTGGTAGAACAAGATCAAGCTCTCACCATGCATCAAATAATTTTGTGGATTATTCTCTTATTGCTACAGCATGTAATGAAGAGTCACTTTCTTTTGAAGATGCATGTGACGATCCACAGTGGATGAGTGCTATGCAATCAGAAATGGATTCCATACATAGGAATGGTACTTGGGAGTTATGTGAATTGCCAAAAGGAAAGAATGCCATTGGTACAAAGTGGGTTTACAAGATTAAGAGAAAATCTGATGGTAGCATTGATCGCTACAAAGCTAGATTGGTTGCCAAAGGATATGCACAACAATATGGCATTAACTATGAGGAAACTTTTGCACCTACTTTACGCATGACTACCATTCGTACCGTGGTTGCATTGGCTGCCCATCCAGGTTGGAAAGTGCATCAATTGGACATAAAAACAGCCTTCTTGAATGGAGATTTGCAAGAAGAGGTCTATGTGAAGCAACCTCCTGGATTTGCTATGAAAGGGAAAGAGCATATGGTTTGTCGCTTGCATAAAGCCTTGTATGGTCTCAAGCAAGCTCCACGTGCATGGTATGAAAAATACATAAGCACTTGATTGCTCTTGGCTTCACATGTAGTCCGATTGAAAGCACACTCTATGTACGCAAAAATGGGGCTGATCTTATAGTGCTTGTTCTTTATGTCGATGACATACTCTTGACTGGGTCACGTGATGCAAAACTTGACATTCTTATGGCTGATTTGCAGCATACTTTTGATGTCACTTATCTTGGTCTTTTGAGCTACTATCTTGGCATCCAGTTTGTATCCGTTGAGGGGGGAATTGTTATGCATCAAGCCAAGTATGTTGAGAAACTACTTCAGCGTTTTGACTTTGAGGATTGTAAGCCAGTTTCCACACCAGTTGAGACAGGATTCAGGTTCTCAGTTGAGCATTCCAGTGATGCATTTGACATCTCTCTTTATCAGCAGGGTGTGGGATGTCTTATATATGCATGCAACACAAGGCCGGATATACAGTATGCAGTTTCCCAGTTGAGTCGATTCATGCATAGCCATGGCACTAAGCATTGGCAAGCGGTGAAACGTGTGTTTAGATATCTTTGAGGCACTTTGAGCTTAGGTCTCTTTTATGGCAGAGATGTTCAGCCATGCTTGCATGCTTTTACAGATAGTGATTGGGCTGGTTGTTATGATACTCGGGTGTCCACTAGTGGTAATTGCTTTTTCCTTGGAGACTCATGCATATCTTGGTTGAGTAAGAAGCAACCTACAGTGGCGACATCAAGTTGTGAAGCTGAGTATAGGGCAGTTTTCACAGCTACAGTGGAGTGTATATGGCTGAGACGCCTATTGATGGATCTTTGCATGGAGATTGATGCTGCTACTCATATTCTCACAGATAGTCAGAGTGCTTTGGTTGTTGCACGAAACCCAGTGTTTCATGCACGGACCAAACATATTGAGGTGCATTATCACTATGTGAGAGAGCGCCTTCATGCAGGAGATATTGATTTGGTATATGTGCCTACACAAGATAATGTGGCAGACATATTCACCAAAGCTCTTCCACGGGAAAATTTTGAAGCTTTTCGCAAAGCTTTAGGCTTGTTACCTTGTGGGGGCTGATCTGTCACTCCCTATATGTGTTCACATCATTTGCTCCAGGGGGGTTTGTTACACTTATGTGTTCCTCGAGTAGCTTTGATGTGAACCTTTTCCCTATACATGGGCACTTTTTACTCTAGTGCTGGCTAGAGGTTTTTTCCCCATGTTACCACATACTTGATACTCTCATATGTGGTGGTACTTTGTACTTAGGGATATTATTCAACTCTTACTTCAGTTTAGTTCATCAATCAATAGTGAGAGCTATTCCAGCCATCGTCTTCTCCGTGTGTCTTGCTGTGTTTGTGCTCCTTGTGTGTGCTTCTCGTGTGTCTCTCACACTTCTACACACACCCAACAATGTCTACAAGTTGTGTAAAGAATGACATGTTTGTTGTGAAAGACCACCGGTAGAACATGCCACATTATATCATGTGTCTCTCACACCAAAATGGAGTGAACCTTTAGTGACGTACTTGAGGATGAAAACATTTCGTCAAGGAATGACCTTAGCACGACAACGTAGTCTAGAGCAGAAAGCTCAAGACTATTCACTTATTGGCGACAATCTATACAAAAGAGGACGAGACGGATACCTAAGATAGTGTGTTCATGAAAGTGATTATTTGAGCGTACTAGAGACTGCACACCAAGGTGTTGTAGGAGGTCATTTTGGACCCGATAGGATAATCAAAGCCATCCTCTTTGTAGGATTTTGGTGGCCCACTCTTCACATGGATGCACATACCTATGTTAAGAGATGTGATGTGTGCCAAAGAACTCAGTTTCCTACTCGCAGAGATGAAATGCCATTGAAACCCATGATGGGAGGACGTGCATTCTCTAAGTGGGGTATAGACTTTGTAGGACCCATTAACCCCCCTGCAAAAGGTACACATGCGGAATATATCATTGTTGCGACCGATTATCTTACCAAATGGGTAGAGGCAAAGGCCACGAAAAAGAATGATGCACACACGACTGCAAAATTCTTATTTGAAAATGTCTTTACAAGATATGGACTGCCTATAGAGTTAGTGAGCGATCGAGGAACTCACTTTCTAAATCAATTCATTGAATATTTGTTACAGGATTTTATGGTGATTCACAAGAAATCCGCACCATATCATCCTCAGGCTAATGGTCAAGCAGAAAGCACTAACAAGATCCTATGTAACGTACTGATGAAACTCGTGAACAACGAACGTTCAGATTGGGACAAACAGCTACACCACGCTGTTTGGGCATATCGAGTGGCCTACAAGACCGTACTCAATGCAACTCCCTTTCAAATGGTTTTTGATCAGAATGCTATGCTTCCTTTGGACTTCTTGATACCAAACATTAAGGTTGCACAAGAATATCAGTGGACCGGGGATGAATTATCAGCAAGAATAATGGACTTGGAACATTTAGGAGAAACCAGGCTAAAAGTAGCAACAGGTATGTACGCAGCAAAGAAACGATAGAAAGCCTATTTTGATGCACATGTGAAAGATAAAGGCTTAAAAGAAGGAGATTTAGTCCTAGTATATACGCTTAAACAACATGCACGGAAGTTAGAAAAGCGAGGTTATGGACCTATGATCATTAACAGACTCTCGACAAGTGGAGGAGTACAATTAGCCACCTTAGAAGGAGACATAATGCCTAATTACATTAGTGGCTATAGAGTCAAGTTATATCAGGAACCTCTTACTGATGATATGCTTAGACGACTAACGTTGGCAAAGAAGCGTAAGGAGGAAGAAAATAGAATATGAGCTGAAGCTTAGGCAGAAGCTATAGAGCGCATTAAGTGCATGAAGGTAAGAAGACAAGGACTAGGGAGAGAACATTATAACCAGCTGGAAACAACACCTAGATACCCCATGGCCATGTGTCATGCAAAGTCAAGTACCCATCCTAGCATAGTGGATCAGAGACCATTCATTACAGTTCGGATAGAGCACGGCAACCCCTGCCAAGAGCTCGGGGCTTTAATTGACTCAGGTGCTACGACTAGTGCGATTAGATGGTCCCACTATAAGGACTCAGGAATAGAAATGCAGCCAATTGAGGCATACCTCATAGGGTTAGGAGGCATGGAAACCCCTTGCATGGGCGAGGTGGACCTTCCTATCCTCATACATGACGTGACCATGACAGCGAAGGTACTAGTGTGCCATGATGAGGACCTGATAGAACCCCTAATCCTTGGCCAAGATTGGCTATACAATCACTCAGTGGACCTAAACATTAGACAAGGCTCCTTGCAGATTGGAACCTTAGATCAAAAGCGGGTGATACCGCTTGACTTCCCTAACGGCAATCCGCCTGAGGTATGTAACCCTAGACCCTATGAACAACATGCGAAGGAGGACCAGAAGATCTTTGGTAAGATAAGTCATGCTACGTCTACACCAACCCACACACGCTTGGCGATGGACAATTGTCAATCAGAAGGACATTAGGAGATTTTCCCTTGGGCTTCCTGCAAATTAGAAGGGGCAATCACCCAACCGCTTGGTCAAATGGACATGATCAGTGGTCAGGTGGGTTACATCAACGGCCAAATGGACACTATCAGCTGCAGTGCCCATACTTCCACACTTACTACGGACTGGCCTAGATTAATAGTACAAAACGGAGCACTTCCTAATGGGCAGGTTTCGCAAGTGTTGGACCTCCCTTCTTTTCCAAAGCAGAGTGTCAATCCAACCTCTCAACCTCAACCACAAAGGAGTCAATCACAACAGAGGAACCCAGACTGAAGACAACATAAGATGACACAAGGAAGAAAGAAACAGTCTCAGTATCATAAAGCAAGAGGCACGAAACAAATATGGGTGCCAAAAGGATAGATACCACCGACAGATTTCACCCATGCAAACAAGGATAAGAAGAAGTTATAGACCAATCAGAAGCAGTATCCAACGTCTTCTCGATCTTCTTCTACGAGTACAAACATTCAACAAATTTGGATCGCCAAGAAGTACCTTATGAATCAACCCACACCCATGTAGATTTGGGTACCCAAACAGTGTATTATAGCTCAACCCTCAAGACATGTAATATATACCCCTCAGAAATCTCTTCACCCTTTAACCCCACCACATCCGATCTCAACTTTTGTCCCTCAAAAGAAACATTCCACCCGCTCAGAAATTCTTAGGAAGTGGATACCGAAACGTATCCAGAAGTCTTCTCCGACCCCCTTATCTAACATTACTCCCACCCGGACTAAACAAGACCCTTGTAATAATTCACCCACACCTAAACCTTGTACAAATCCATGCACTCTAACCCAACATCATTTGTAATAACATCTCATCAAGAAATGTATGCATCATCTGAAGCATGTAGGTGTCTAGAGACCTGCATTAGTTTTGCAACAATCATTCCATAAACCACATCACAGCACTCGGCTACACGGGTTACACATCGGTTATGGAAAGGGATTGCATTCTCACTTTAATGGGGTCATGATTAATTTCCATACTAATGTGTTAATCTTTTGTAGCAGATCCGCTACACAATTGCATCATTCATCATGCAGGCAGAAGGACCATCTGAAGCTGGACCCAGTGCACCCATGGCAAATATTGAAGAACTACTCGTGCAACCACATCCGACGGCGCAACCACTAGAATTTCAGGGATTTCCAGGACCCATGCCGATCGACGATCCTCCAACGGGATATACTGAAAAGATTCATCGTAACTCTCATTGGTTTCAAGGTTTAGCAGGCCCATTGGCAGATGCAGATTTCATTTTTGAAGCCAATTCGGCGTTTGATACCTGTACTTGGGCCAAGTACCAGTGTTTCTCAAGATAGTTAGAAGGACTACAGAATACAGAAGACTTAACGCATGTTTGGGCGAGAGCGGGCTTCACAGAATACTTTAGTGATCCTTTGCCTAAACCGGACTTCTACATATGCTATTACTTAGTCACCACTTTGACAGCTTCGGAGAACAATGATCTACCCGACACATTTATTTTGCCATCCTTGGTGAATGAGCCCCCATTCAAAAGGTTTTATTTGACAAAAGATTTGATTAGAGCTGTGATCAAGATGCATGGAATGCACACTCCAACAGAGCGTGAAAGGCTAATTCCTGAGCCTATGAGATGTTACTAAATGGGAAGATATTTCAGCGATCACACCTAAGCTCTATAAACCATTAAGGATATGTATGTAGCACTTTTCTTTCCCCGCTCAAGACCGATTCACCATGCCCCACAATCGTATCTGGTTTGGCTTATATTTAGCATGTACTGGACCTCAAATGGTAGATCTAGCAAGCTGGATCATTAATCAGCGATACTTAGCACAACATAGATGGGAAAGAAAGAAGGCCAATCGAGCATGCAATGATGAGTGAGGAGTTGAAAGCATTCAAGGGAACATCAAAGGAAGCTAAGAAGGGTAGCAAAGGATGAGCAAGAAAGCGCATGAGAGGTACTATCCCTTGCCTATAGGTCCTAGAATCACTGTCACCGCAACCCTCTCTAGAACAATCTCCGACAGAAGCCACTCCAACGGTTCAACCTATTCGTATATGGTTGTCTTGACCTGTCGTTATAGAGGGCACTACTAGTGTGATTACGTCACACCCAACATCTGTTCAGGAACCTACCACCACTGCAGCAAAAGTTCCCACCACTATTGGTGCGGAAGCACTATCTTTTCTGATACCCAACTTGGAAGCAGAACCCATAGACACAACGTTTGATTTTGAAATGCCAGATGCCTTTTCAAATGAATTCCAGTTTTCTGAAGGCCAGATTTTCTCTCAAGAATATGAACAGCCAAGCTACCTGACCACTCTCCCGGACCAACCACAAGGACAAGTAGTATCTAGTTCCGAGGACGAAAGAACAGAAACCGATGAAGATGATGGTGACAATGAAGCCAGCCAGGGCACTCATGAATCCCAAGAGCATGTACAAACAGATGAACAAGGACAACAAACGGACACCTAAGGTGATACCAGTACGCATGAAGATGAAACCTTTGAAGCAGCAGCTTATACGCTGGTAATCAAAAAGTTGTATCCTACTATGGAAAAAGTTTGGGCATGTAAGAAGTTAACTGACGAAGAGAGCGAAGCACTCATAGAACAACAATTGGTCTCAGGCGGTTTTGAAGAGGTATACATCAAAGGCTTCAAAGAACTTGTTAAATTAGTGGGATCTAACGAAGAATTGAGATATTTTCAAAGGAAACCGTTACCACAGTATGACCCTCATAGAGTTCGCTTACTAACCAAACTTGGTGAATACATTCGTGTACCGACTGGTGCCCAATCTTCAGAACAGGCCAGGGAAGCATGTCTCATCCCTGAAAGATCGGTGGCCGAGGAAGCGATCCTCATGGAATCCCCACCCGACACTACTATTGTACATACCACCACTGTCACCGAAGTACCCGCCACCCCAACCGCTCCTCTGTCACCTCCCATCCATCAAGTCTCCCCCATACACCTTCCTTCTCCCAGAACATCCACCTCCTTCCACGGCGAAGTAGCAGAAGCCTCCCTCACCTCCATTCCTCCCACACTTCCCTGTTGGTGTAAATCACAAGCCTACACATTTGGCTTGGAAGATATCATGAAGACTCTACATGCATGAAGAACCATAGGAACATATGCTAGTGATTACTTACCACTTTACCTCATTGTAAAAGTCAATTTGACTTAGAATCTTTTGTAATCACCTACCCAAATGATTCGTGGAAAAGGTAGTTCACTTGATTGAGAGAATATCTCCAAGCTTTTAGAAGCTTGATTAGAGGGAGCCAAGATTTTGAATTTGAATTCAAATTCTTACACATTTCATATAAAAGGTGAACTTGAAAAATCGTGTGAATAGAGATCACTCCCGAGCTTCATTCTACTATCATTGACTGTGTGTGAGGACTACATCATAGGCTACACCTTTCTACACCATTAGGCCATTTCTTGGTGTCATTGGAAAGCTAAGGGAGTCTACTAATCAAGTCTGAAGCTAAAGAGGGCTGGTACAAAGCAGGTTTTAGCAGTACCTACTCAATCTCTTGGATCATCCATCCATCTTTCCCAACAGTGGTATTAGAGCAAATAAGGTAAAATGGGAGATGGTTTTCCTTCATTCATTGATAAATTGGACAGGAACAACTATCAAGCTTGGTCTCTAAGGATGAAGACCTACTTACAAGGAAGGAGTCTCTATGGATACATCTCAGGAGATGAGGAATTGCCTTCATTCAAAGCAAGAGGATTGCCAACCATGGAAGAACAAGAGAAGCTCAATACATGGTGTGCAAAAGATGCATTGGAAAGGTCTTATCTACTCAACTCTATATCTGACTTTCTTTTACCTCATATCAGAAATTGTAAGACTTCCCAAGAGACTTGGGAAACCTTGTCATCATATTTTTCCTCTAATACAAGGGCTAGGAAAACTCAGTTGTGGATTGAATTCACAACACTAAGGAAGCAACCTAAGCAAGTTGTTTCAGAATTTGTGACCAAGATCAAAGATGTTGCAGATCAGTTAGCAAGCATAGGAGAAGAAATTGAAGAAGAACAGATTGTGAGGCAGGTAATTAATGGAATCAAGGCTGATGACAAGTGGGAAAGCTTCACCACTGCAATGGATCTCTACATGGACATGCATACCCCAGATCTTACAACTCTCATGGGACAACTATTTACACATCAAGCAAAGCTCACAAAGAATGGAGCTACATCCAAAGGTAACAACTCTTCTGCCCTATACACTGATAAGAAGTCTAAGGATAAAGGTAAGAGTAACAAGGTGGAAGATGAAGGCTCTACCTCCCAAGCCAACTATGCAGGGAGAGGTAGATCTTCAAGAGGCAGGGGTAGAGGAGGTAAGCAAGGTAGGGGGAGACCCTATAATTCATCACCATGTAACATTTGTGGTTTATCAAACCAGGCCACAGATGAGTGTTACAGGAATTACAAAAATTAGAGAGGAAGAGGCTACCAAAGAGGTGGATACTCACAGTCTAGAGGAAGGTTCAACCATCACCAAGGCCACAACAACAATTACAACAATATACAACAATAACTACAATGGCAACTACCAAGGAGGATTCAGAAATAGAAAGGACTACAACAACTACACAGAGGAGCAGGATGAATCTCTCTTGATCATGAACATGACTTCAAAGTTAGGTACAAATGATGATCACTTATTTTATATTGATTCAGGGTGTTCAAATCATGTGGCTGGTAATGTGGCACTACTCTCTGATCTTGAGGACCCAAAAGGTAAACATCAAGTCCAAACAGGTGATGATACAAAACATTCAGTTGTTAAAGTTGGTAATGTTAAAACTTGTGATGGTAATCAGAATTTGTTGAGCAGGGTACTCTATGTACCAACCATTACAAAGAACTTAATGAGTGTTGGTCAGATTGTAGAGAAAGGTTTGCAGGTCAGATTCAATCAATATGGAGCATTTGTGGAGGACCCAAGACATGGATTCAAAAGGATAGCTAAAGGAGAAAAATCAGGTAGACTTTTCACTTTTGAGTTGGAAGATACAAAGAACATTGCATTATACAGTTATAAAGATCAAACACTTTCAGAGCTTGAGATTTGGCACAAGAGATTAGGGCATATTGGAGAAAGGACCTTGAAGCAAATGTGCAGGGACCAATGTGTGCTTGGGATACCTAATGTATCCAAGCAACATATGATTTACAAATGTGGTGCTTGTCAATTTGGTAAGTCTAATAGGTTACCCTTCTCAAGGAAAGGATATATGCATGAAGATTACCTAGAGCTGGTACACACAGATGTTTGGGGACCTAGCAAAGACCCCTCAATCTCAGGTTCAAGGTACTATGTGTCTTTTATTGATGATTATAGCAGATGGACTGTATTATACTTTATGAAGCACAAGGATGAGGTATTTAATTGTTTTAAGAAATATCTTGCATTAGTTGAAAATCAGACAGGAAGGAATTTGAAGAGGCTAAGGTCAGATGGAGGAGGTGAGTACTTCTCCAATGAATTTGAGGACTTCTTGCAAGACAGAGGCATCAAAAGGGAAATAACCACAAGGTACTCTCCTGAACAGAATGGGGTAGCTGAAAGAAGAAATAGGTTAATTGTTGAGACAGCTAGATCTATGCTTAATGAGAAGAAATTACCTAACTATCTATGGGCAGAGAGTGTTTCTACTGCCACCTATCTCATAAACAGGTTACCATCAAAGTCACTTGATGGTATGACACCCTATGAAGCTTGGCATGGTAAGAGACCATCATTAGATCATTGCAAAATTTTTGGATGTGTAGCATATGTACACATTCCTTCACAGGTAAGAGGAAAGCTAGATCCAAAGGCTGAATGTATTTTCATTGGGTATGATTTAAATAAAAAAGGTTACAGGTTTTATAACCCTACCAATAAGGGATTTATGGTAAGCAGAGATGTGATCTTTGATGAGAATGATTCTTGGTATGAGAATGAATGTAGGAAGGTCAAACTACCCTATGATTTGGAAGAAGAATTTCCAAAACTTACAAAGGAGGAACCCATTCAGGATGGAGAGTCAAGTTCAGATGATGAAGATACAATCAACCTTGAAGAGTTCAAGGCTTGGAAGTCCAAAGGGAAAATGAAGATGAAGAAGCTTGAAGACATACCTGAATCTTCAACTCAATCAATCAGAAGATCTCAGAGAGAAAGCAAAAAACCTATTAGATATGGGTATGATACATCTCTTGTTACTAAAAATTCAGTTTATCTTGCAAAGGATTTGTCAAATGAAGAACCAGGCTCATATGAAGAAGCAATCACCAAATCAGAATGGAAAGAAGCTATGGATGAGGAGATTGAAGCACTCAAGGAGAGTGATACATGGGAGTTAGTACCCAAGAAGGACTCCATGAAGGTAATAGGATCAAGATGGATCTATAAGTTGAAAAGAAATTCTGATGGCACAATTAACAGGTACAATGCCAGGTTAGTAGCCAAGGGTTTTGCACAAACCCAAGGCATTGACTATGAAGAAACATTTTCTCCTGTGGCCAAGATGCCAACAATTAGAGTGTTGGTGAGTGTAGCTGCATCAAAGAATTGGAACATGTACCAATTGGATGTGAAGAATGCTTTCTTGAATGGATGGATCTCAGAAGAGGTTTATATGTCACAACCTCCTGGCTATGAAGACCCTAAGAAGGTAACTTATGTTTGCAAATTCAAGAAGGCTTTATATGGATTGAAGCAGGCACCTAGGGCATGGAATTGCAGGCTAACTACATACCTCCAAGACCAAGGATTTGTTATGAGCAAGGCAGATACTTTTTTGTTCATTAAGAGAAGTAATTCAGGGGTAATATATCTTTGTGTTTATGTTGATGACATCATCATTACAGGTAATGATGTCAATGGAATCAGATACATCAAAAGTCAGATGATGAAGGAGTTCAAGATCAATGATCTTGGATTATTGAAATATTTTTTAGGGCTTGAGTTAGTTTACACTAATTCAGGGATATACATTACTCAGAAGAAGTATGTACAGGACATGTTGAAGAAGTTTCACTTGCAGGATGCTAAAGCAGCAATCACTCCAATGGAGGTGAACCTAAAGCTAAGTGCCCATGAAGGTGATGAAGTCCAAGACATTACAGGTTATCAAAGTATGGTGGGTAGCTTGAACTATGCTACCTTAACTAGAATTGACATTGCATATGGAGTGAGTGTGCTAAGTCAATTTATGCACAAGCCAAGGATACCTCACTTAGAGGCTTCCAAGAGAATATTGAAGTATCTCAAGGGTACACAGAACCATGGTTTGTATTTTCCTTATACTTCAGATATTGATATAAAAGTCTATTCAGATGCAGATTGGGCAGGATGCAAGGATGATAGGAGGAGCACTTCAGGATACATTTCTTTTGCAGGTGACAAACCAATTTCATGGTTTGCAAAGAAGCAACCAACTGTTGCATTGTCTTCTACAGAGGCAGAATATAGAGGGCTAGCTAATGCCACTCGAGAAGCAATTTGGATTAAGCTTTTGTATACAAAACTGGGCTTATATACTAGGCCTCCAATTAGCTTTGGAGATAATACAAGTTCTCTTCACCTTGCAGCTAATCCTATCTATCATGCCAAAACAAAACACATAGAAGTTCATTATCATTATGTGAGGGAGAAGTTGCTAAGCAAGGATATTCAGTTGACTTATGTGTCAACCAACATGCAATGTGCAGATTTGCTGACCAAAGCTTTGGATGGGACCAAACTTTGCAGGTTCAAATCTATGATTGGATTGCAGGATGTACTTGAAGATTGAAGATGAAGACTTAAGCCAAAATGCTTGGCTTGAGGGGGAGTTGTTGGTGTAAATCACAAGCCTACACATTTGGCCTGGAAGATATCATGAAGGCTCTACATGCATGAAGAACCATAGGAACATATGCTAGTGATTACTTACCACTTTACCTCATTGTAAAAGTCAATTTGACTTAGAATCTTTTGTAATCACCTACCCAAATGATTCGTGGAAAAGGTAGTTCACTTGATTGAGAGAATATCTCCAAGATTTTAGAAGCTTGATTAGAGGGAGCCAAGAATTTGAATTTGAATTCAAATTCTTACACATTTCATATAAAAGGTGAACTTGAAAAATCGGGTGAATAGAGATCACTCCCGAGCTTCATTCTACTGTCATTGAGTGTGTGTGAGGACTACATCATAGCCTACACCTCTCTACACCATTAGGCAATGCTTGTCATGCCAATGGAATTGTACACAAGTGTTAATTTATAGATACATTTACATCATTCATCTCTGTGCTCACTGATTGTCTACTCCAAAGTCTGTCAACTTGTCAAGGTCATATCTCAGTCAATACTCCACCAAATTCACTGATTCAAAGCTTGTTGGATTCAGCTCAAAGTCATTGACATGTTGACAAGATTTGAAGTGATTTCATTCAGCCAATTCAGAGAAATCATCGTCGAGGTGCTCATTGGTCTATCTCTGCTACAGTCCTAAAAAGTCGGGGGTATACCAAATCTTGCTAAATTAATTTCTCTTAGCATAGTTCATTATTTTACATCATTTCACTTGCAAATGGTAGCTTACTAAGCTAATTGAATACCCCTAGAAGTAATTTTATCAATTGCTACTGTACTGGTCACACTGAGCAAAAGATTGAGCAGGTGTCAAGACCAAAATAGAAGGTTTTCTTGACTTTGTGACTTCCAAAGTTATCTATTTTGATTCAATCATTGCACACTTCATTTCCAAAGGACATAGGCCATTTCTTGGTGTCATTGGAAAGCTAAGGGAGTCTACTAATTAAGTCTGAAGCTAAAGAGGGCTGGTACAAAGCAGGTTTTAACAGTACCTACTCAATCTCTTGGATCATCCATCCATCTTTCCCAACATTCCCGCACCCACTCCACCTAGTCTACCTCCTAGGACATCTACCTTTCCATCTAGTCCCTTTCTCCCTCCATCTTTCCCATCCTTCCCCACACCTCCAAGACGCCTTTTTCCATTCCCACCTCCATTAACCTTCTCCCCAATCTCACTTCCTCGACCCACCGTAATTCCTCTTTCCCCTTTCCACCAAGGCATACAAGAGACCCCCACTGTAAATTACCCTTCCACCTTTGTAAACCCTGTATTTACACCCATACACGCACCCACGATCACTCCACTATTCACAGTCACCGCACTTGACACCACGTCCAATGACATGGATATCTCACCACCCACCACACCACCAATCACTTCATTCTTGGCACAACCATATTAAGGCACTTCACGTTTTTCCACAATAACCACGACATCCACTTTCCCACCCCCATTCCCCATTCCCTTTGCATCTACACCCACTACATCTTCACTTAGCACACCATTAATATTATCACCCACTATAGATAATGCATTTCGACAGATGTTCACCTGCATGACTCAAGTAAGAGATGAGTTTACATCTCTTAGAACTAATTATCAGACGCTGCAGAAGACAACCAATGATTTATAGTCACAGCTCAATTCACTCACCATTGAAAATGCCTCACTAAATACCCGCTACCAAGAACTCCAAGAGGCTTATCACAAAGTAGAACTAGAAAGTGAGAAAAAACCAAAGAGGTAGTCACAAATATCGATAATTTGTTAAGGGCCCAGACGATTCGCAATGCGACGCTCACCAGGAACATGGGCTTACTCAGACGACACTTGGCAGCAACGAAACAAGAGAACCAGCGTTTACAAGAACAGAACAGAAAAAATTTAGAAGCTGCTCTAGATCAACCATACCAACCATTAAGCCCTAGTCGCTTCAAAGCAGTGCCCTTAGAATCTATGAAATTGTTGCTAGATGATCATGTCTGATTGTTAGATGAGTACGACAGCATGAACGAGGAATATCAGAAGCTGAAAGAAGATCATAAACTACTCCAGCTAAGAGCACGTGTACAACATGGCCTACCAGCTCTTGGGAATCCATGCCCTGAGATCTTAGAGGAACTCAACGCTTTATGGGCCCAAGTATCTACTCTTCAATCATGGATAGAAGTATATGAAGCACCACCCAGACCAGACTCCCCACCAGAACTACCAATAGAGGAAGAAACAGTAACTATTCCGATGGAAGAAACTTTCGAAGAAGCATATGAACCCCAACCCATCCCAGGCGGACGAGTCACGGCCGAAGGCCAAATGACTTTCGAACTTCCAACTCCGGCATGGATGAAGACAATTGAAGAACTTGGAAGAACCCACTCAGCAAGGGTAGAGGCGCACTTACACGCCATGGCAATGATTGAAGAAAGAATTTTACAGTCTCCTTATTTTGCTCATTTGGTCCCGTGCAAATACATATCTAGGCATGAGCTACAATACAAGCCTTACTTTATGTTAATGGCAGAATATCAGTTAGCCATAGAAAAAGAAATAGGCAAAAAACCCTCTCACGCGACACAGTTTGAGCCAGAAGATTTGCCACTCGATGCACAACGAGGAGAAATCTATCAACCAGATTGGCACAAGAATTTATTACAAGAATATCCTGAGATGATGAGTACTTGGGTTAAGGCACCACTACACTTAAAATACAACCCGTGTTGGGGACCAGTGCCATGTCACCGCTCCTGGAAGGCATTTGCTATTAAAGTACAGAACAACAAGCAATGCCAAGATTGGTTGAATTACCCATACTTCACTCCACCCACAAGACCACCAATAGTTGGATACATGATGGCAACGATTCGCCACTGGGCTCCCTCGTTTAAAACATATGGACGATATAGCAGCGCATATGACTATCAAGATATTTGACATGATGCAAATGGTATTCAAAGTCTTCCATCGCGTCAAGGCACCTCATGTAAAAACCCTGGGTTGAGCATGGAAATCTAGATCTCGCTTATGACATGAGTACAACCCCATCGCTCCGGGCGTGTTACGCTTGGCACTGTCGAATTAAATACTTATCGGCATGCTATAAGCAAACCCTCCAAGAAATGTTCACAACCGGTTTCTGGGAATACCATTCAGAAGTGTTCATCGGCAGGCCTACACACCTCTTCTAGTTATTTGCCTATGAACAGATGGTATATTCCACGCACTACAGACTCCCGCCATCAGATGAACCGCAACCCATTGATTGGGAGAAACTCGAGGCAGATCTGGCCCGAGGAATTCGTATATCAGAACACACCCTCGCTCAAGAACTACTCTAGAATTATATCCGACAGACCTCACAACAAGGTTTTGTCACGGATGATAGAAGCGAGAGGGAGGGGGTGTTGGCAGTAGCCAAAGGCATAGAAGACACAGAAGCATGTGAAGACAGAGCATAACAAAGAAATAGGGAGTCAGTCGAATCATTTTTTCAAAGATTTATGTTTTATAAATACTTTTCAAAACCTCCAACAGTGATTTTCATCACTTTTGTACTATATGTAACATAGAAAAACCATTTTTGTAATTTATAGCTCCATTTTGTGCAAGCTGAGGAGTCCTCGAGCTTGAGGAGCTTAGGTAGAATGAGCGTACCAATTTTGGTTATTTTCAGACACCGTTTACCCTTTCAAATAGCATCTAGGACCTATTTTTTAACTATGCCATCACTAGATGTGAAACCGGTCAAAACTAGTCTAGAATCTATAAAAAGAGCTAGAGAGCTCATTTTTTAGGTTACTTAGTGTGAGCTAGTGTAGAATTGTCTAAGCTTGAGATTGTAAGAGTGTTCTTGAGTAATAGAGTTGATTTGCTACCTTCCATTGTGTCTTGCTTGTCCATTCGTTGTGTATGTGTATTTGTGTGTGCATCTCTATGCTTCTCACATTCACTCTCACTACATCTCACATTCACGATCTTCATATCACTCCTATCTCTTCCGCGGATTGACATTAAGGAGGTGGAGCTTCTTAACGTGGTTCTCACCATTGTGCTAGAGCAATAATCTTGTACACCAAGCATATGCTTTCTTTTCATAAAGTCCCAAGCATATTAAAGAGCTTAAATGCTTCTCTGATGGGATAAGTAAGGGAAGAAAATTGAAAAACAAAATTGACACCAGATGGATTTCACTTATTGGACCTATAGAACATCTTTTTGAAGAATATAAATCAGTCATCGGTGTGGTCAATATTATGTCTTTACGTAAAGGAATACAAATGGAAAACCTCATACTTTGTTGCAAATGTTAAGTGATGTGGAAACTCTTCTCTATCTTGGGGGAATGTTACCATTGTTAAGAGAAATGAATAATTTGATAAACGTTTCTCAATCAAGAGATATTTATGTAATAGAATACGCAATAACAAGAAAATGACTTGTATGCGCTTAGAAACTTTGTATTCTGAGACATTAGGTTTTCATTCGCAAGAATTTATCGATTGGGAGTCGTTGCTACACGTTGGTGTAGAAGATAGTTTTTGCAATACAATAAGAAATGTTGGTTGTGCATATTTCGAAAAGATAAGCAGATTCCTCTTTATGTATCACGAAAAAGTCAAGGAGTATGGATCAGGAAAAAAATTAATCAAGCATTCTTTCCCATCCTAGTGGATAATGTAAAACAAGGCTTAAGATCCATATGTAAAAAATTGTTTTGACTTCGTCAAAGATCCTTCAAATCAAGGCGCAATGACAAAGCGATGGAAAAAGTGCGATATATCTCCATTCTTGAAGGAATCTATGTCGAAGTATTTTAAAGTAGCAAATTTGTGTCTAACAATGATTCTTGGATCCGTTGAAGATGAACGTCTATGGAGTAGCTTAACTTTCATAAGAAATGCGACGAAAAACAGATTGAATAAAAACTTGGATAGATGTCTTAGATTGTTTGTTTCTAAGAGTGACCTTGAAACTTTCCCTTTCGAAGAAGCTTATGCCATATGGAAAAGTCAATGTCAACAACGAAGTGAATGTGTAGTATTAGTGGAGAGGAAACACATGGAGGATGTTGAACCTTCTAATATGATTTTTCAAATCAACTGATTATAAAAAGGTATCTTTCCTATTTGATTTCTTTTTTAATATTATGGTGAAGTATAATTTATACTATGTTTCTTATTGTTTTGATAGGTTTTGAATATATCGAGGACTTCAATATTTGCCTATTTTTGTTTTTTTATTTTTTTTAATATATGAAATGATGAGATTCAAAGGTTTCTAGTGTTCAATGTCCATGCCTATTTATGTATCTATGTATGTATGACTCATGCATGTGCCATGCTTGCATGTGTGTATGTTTGTATTCATGTATTCTTGCATGTATGTATGTTTGTATTCTTGTATTCCTACATGTATGTATGTGTGTATGTACATATGGATGCATGTGTGATGCATGTAATATGTATGTGTGTGCATGGGTGATTCTTGCATGTGAGATGCTTACATGTGTGCATGTTTGTATTCTTGTATTCCTGCATGTATATATGTATGTTTGAAATTTGAAAGTATGTGTGATGCTTTCATGTATATATTATGTTTTTATTCATGCTTATATGTGTGTATGTATGTGTGTACACTGAACAATCCTTTTAGAGGATTTGAAGGCTTGTACATTGAACTTCTTGGAATTTGGGACCTATCTTTGATAAAAAATTTGGTTATCTAATGTTGTTTCCAGATAGATGTGTGTAGAAGTATGTATGCACGCGTGTATGTGCAAGTGTGTGCAAGAGCTAGGTATGCATATGTCAATATATCTCGAGACAGGTATGTATATGCATGTGAGGACAGGTTGTTAAACTGGACGTGTTTCCAAGAAGTTTGAAATTGTTTCCCACGAGAAGGCACTTAAAAGAACCCAAGTAAGGTAATTGTGTGTGTAGCATCTCATATCTGGTTGCCTCATCTTTTGGGTCATTGGTACACATGCTTCTTTATTGTTATAATGTTGTAGGGAAAAGATGGCCAAATTATCTTGCTATGGATTTTTGTGAAGAAAAAGGTTATGCCATATGTTCTTTTTGAGCTTGGTTCCTAGATCCATAATTATTTGCAAGAATCTCTATAACAGTAGGTCTATGTCTGTTTGAATGTGTTGCATTGTTTACTCTCTGATTTTTTGAGTTAGGTGCTTTTAGTCTTTCCATTGGACTATCGTACCCCAAGAAATTAACAGGTGCAGCTATGCCTCATTGGTCTGATAGTGTTTGTTCCTTATCAATTTTTCCACAGTCTCAAACTATTCATAAATGTTTCATAATTGGAGGTGGGGATACATCCATCTGCTATTGAAGGGTTTGTAACAATGAGAACAGCTACTAGGTGGGTTTCTCTAGATGGAAAAGTGAAAAGCATTTGAGCTGGAAGCATCAATTTGCACATCGAGAATATCATGAGCCAAGACCAATCTGAGGTGTGTTAGCATAAGTAATGCCATGATGTTTGAGTGGAAGCAACAACATTGAATGATTGTCAAATCATGATTTGGTTTTTCTTCATAGATTCAGGATCTTATGAGTGTGATTACAAGTCAAGAAAGCTTTTAAGAAGTATATGATGAACCCTGTGTAGATACCTCTATGTATAGATTAAAATGAACAATTTTTTTCTAGATAGAGTTGCTGGCTCTATGAGGTATTTATTGCCCAAGTGGATGTTCACCTACAAGAACATGGTTTCTTATACAAAAAACAAGAAGGAAAGGAAATAAGGCCAGTAGGATTTTACATTATGAAGCTTTTCCCAAGCTTCTAATCTTTGTTCGAATCAAGTTCTTGTATTTAATAAATAAGTCCAGTTTTCTGAGCATAAAGCCAACAAATAGTGTACAGGTGCATCTACATATAGATATTTTTTATTTTACATCTGACTTTTACCCTTGATTGGTTGATGACTGGACATCAGTTCTCTATAAGATGTTGACATCATGCTCATCTTAGATTAACATTTGTAGTCCATTTTTGTGTGATTAGAGTTAGCTTGGTTAGCCTTTCTAATAGCATTGTTTCTAAAATGATAATACATACATGATTATTGCAAGTTTCTTGAAAAATTTCTCATATTTGAAGGGCAGTCCTTTTCTTTTATTGGAGGGTTAATATAGCCTATTACTATAAATATCTTTGACCACCCTTCCTTTTCAGAGGTCTAGTTTTCAGAATATTTTTTGCTATCTAATGTATTTGAAGGAAATAGCTTCCCCTTAATTATGAAGCATGCATGTTTTTTCTCACATTCCATTGGTTGGTTTTTAGTTTTCAGAATCCTTTGACAGCTGTTGAATTTATAGAAATTTCCTATACCATTCTTATGGAGCAAGGACTAAAATATACCCCAAATATTCCTAGGAAGTGTGCATACGTACCTACTGAGAGGTATGTATGAGACAAATTCTTGTGAGCTTGCAAGTATGGATTTCTTGAAAGTATTATTCTGCCTGGCAGGTAACACTATTGGGAAAGGTTTTGCCTAATTCTGCAGTCAACTCCTTTCAATGAACCAAAATTATAACATGCAGGCAACACTGTTGGGAAAGGTTTTGCCTAACTCTATAGTCAACACCTTTTAGTGTTCTAAGATTTTAATGTGTTACTGCTTGGCAAAAGTGTTAATTCCTTGAGAGAGTGTAGTGAGCACTGACTACCCTTTCCAATTAATAAACTCATTTTGTGGGCCTCAAAAGAGACATCATGCAACTATTGCTAAGGAGATACTTGTGTAACTTATGAAATGTTAACAGACACCTTAGTTTTCTATTGGTAACCACACATGAGTTGTCTTCATATTGAGAAGATGGCATGAACGAATTGATTCAGCTAAGCTGTTTTCAATACAAGGATCTTGATGTAGTGCAAGTTCCAAAAGAGTACATAACTTTAGGACCACATTGTGGACAAGGGTTTAGAACTTGAGTACACTGTACTATTCTTTTTCTATGAAGTATTCATGCTTGATCTAGAGATTTTATCACGCACTATAGCTGGAAAAAACCTAATGGTTTTTGCATCAATACAGACTCATGTTCTGACAATGGAAAAGATATTGTACATGATTCATTCCAGCCTAGTTAGATGGAATCAGGAACATCACTATTGATTGAGATTCAACTAGTAAACAATCATCTTGTTCCAATGATGTTTCTATTTGTTGAGCTACATTCAATATGAGGATTTAAATATTGCAAATTCCAAAAGAGTACATAACTTCATACCACATTGTGGATAGGGGTTTAGAACTTGAGTACACTATATTGTTTTTCTTTGACGAAGAAGTCAAGCTTGATCTAGATATGAATCTATCAAAGATGTATCAAGCAGAGTTATGGCGATCAATTGTGGAAGTTTTTTTTTATTTTACCAACATATAATAAGAAATATCCATAACATTTTCCTACCTACATTTGCAATAAACATGTGCTATTATCTTTCATGCAGGTGACATTCAAAGCTATGAATTGTTGATATATTTAGGTAGTGATGTGTGTGAACACTCTAGGACCGCCGGGGCACTTTTTTCCCTCTTTAGGAGGTTTTTTTCCCCCACCTTGTATATACGCCTATTGCCCTAATGGGCTACTTATCTTTGTACATTCTCTAGTAATACATTCAGTCTTGTGTGTTGTGCTCCAAGCTTCTTCTTCTTCCTTGTGCTGTTCGCGTGCTTCCGCAGACGTCTAACTCCAACAATTGGTATCAGAGCAGGTTGTTGCTTCTTCTAGGGCGCCGTCGACACTCCTCCGTTTGCAGTCTCAGATTCGCACAAAATTTGGTGAGCATACTCAGGGTGTTTCCGAGATCAAAACTGCTTCGCTCTGTGGTGCCGAAATCGCGATCTGAGCTCGTTTCGGCCTCCAAACGCACTATCACAGTGCTTGTGCAGGCTATTTTGTCCTTTTGTGCCAAAGGTATATACCAGTTTCTGTTCGCCAGTTTAAGCGTCTCGAAGTCTACTACAGGTCTAGTAGAACTCGTCTGGGCAGTTTTATTCAACGTTTTGAGATACAGTCAATTTTCTGCATCAAGGTATTTTAGTCACCGGCCATGGCTGAAAGCAGTGATGTATTCCGTATGTTGGCTGTTGAGGATAAGTTGGATGGTACCAACTACCCATTATGGGCTTATATGATGCGACATGTACTGGTTGCAAAAGGATTGTGGAACATTGTGCAGGGTGTTGAAAGACGTCCTGTTACACCTGTAACGACAGGTACTGCAAATACAGGTGTTGGAGCTGATGAAGATGGTGTCGAAGATGCTATTCCGCAGATTCCTGTTCGTGCTGCTGTTTCTGTTGCACCTACTGCAGAGCAGATTCGTTGGGATGGCAGAGATGCCCAGGCACATGCATTGATAGCTTTGTCTGTCAAACGTGCCATTATTCCTCACATTCGCTCTTGCAGAACAGCAAAGGATGCTTGGGATACACTTACCACTTTGTACCAGGCTAGGAATGAGGCTCGTGTTGCTTACCTCCGAAAACAGTTGGAGAGTGAGCACATGAATGAAGGTGATTCGATGGACAGTTTTCTTACAAAGATCAAAGACCTGAAGGAACAATTGATTTCTGCTGATGAGGTTATACCAGATAGCTCACTTGTGCAGACCATTCTGAATGGCCTTCCTGATTCATATCAGAGTTTTGCCTCTACACTTCGATTGATGATGAAAGGCAATCCGAATGCCTTGTCATTTGAGGAATTAGTCTCTATTCTGTTGCAGGAAGATCGGTCCAGGCAGAACAGGTCCATTATGCGTGTTGCAGATCAAGCTTTCCTGGCTAGTCAGAAGGGCAAAGGAAAATGGAGCTCTTCTACTAGTAAGTAGAAATCTGCAAATGCTGCACAATCGAAGAACCAGGATAAAGATGAGAAGAAATCAGAAAAGCAGAAATTGTTCTGCAAGTACTGTAAAGGAAATGATCATATTATAAAGAATTGTCCAAAACTGGCTGCTAAAGAGGCAAAGAAGAAAGAGGCTGGAATGGTTGTTGCAGAGGCCTCTACACCAAAAACAGAGTCTGCAAATCTTGTGCAGGAAGAAGAATGGGCGTTTACTACTGTCTGCAGTTTTGACCCATCTTCTCATGATCAGTGCATGTCTGCAGTAGACTCAGATGTTTGGTACTTTGACAGTGGGGCAACCAAACATATTACCTCGCAGCGCAGTTTCTTCTCTTCACTCGAGCCTGCCCCTACAGGGAATACTGTCACATGCGCCAATAACTCCTCTTATCCTGTTAAGGGAGTTGGTAAGATCATTCTGACTACTGCTGATGGTAGTTCTTTCACTTTGTCAGATGCTTTATTTGTGCCAGGGATCAAAAAGAACCTGTTATCAGTTTCTGCATTAGCAAAGATTGGCTTGGTTGTGAAATTCGTTGATGACAGGTGCACAGTCCATGATCTCTCAAATGGCGATGTAATTATTGCTTCTGGCATTTTATGTCGTGGGCTGTATAAGCTCATAGACTATGAAAAATCTGTGAATGATTCGGCATGTGCAGTTCATGATTCTCAGGCTATGTCAGATGCAAAGCTTTGGCATGCACGCTTTGGTCATCTGAATTTTGCTAGTTTGTTACGCCTACAGAAATCTGAAATGGTGTCCTCTTTGCCCAAACTTGAGGCACCTGGAAAACATGTTTGTGAAGGCTGTATTTTGGGCAAAATGCAGCATTCTTCCTTTCCAAAAGATGGTTCAGTTCGGGCTATGCAGAAATTGCAGCTTGTACATAGTGATGTCTGTGGTCCTATGCAGACACCCTCTTTTGGAAATTACCTTTACTTCGTGACTTTCATTGATGATTTTTCCAGGCATGCATGGGTATATCCACTCAAAGCAAAGTCCGAAGTGTTCACGTGCTTCAAACAGTTTTTGGTTTTGGCTGAAAATCTGTCAGCATGTAAAATGGGCACCCTCCGTTCTGATCCAGGGGGGGAATATATGTCTTCATATTTTAATGCATTTCTGGCTGAACGTGGGATAAAACACCAGTGTACAGTGCCGTATACACCTCAACAGAATGGAGTTGCTGAACGAAAGAACAGGTCACTCATGGAGATGGCAAGGTGCATGGTCAAAAGTCAGGCTTTACCACATAGTTTCTGGCTTGAGGCTGTCATGTGTGCAGCATATGTACTGAACAGGTGTCCCACGAAAGCGTTGCAGTCTATCACTCCATATGAGGCTTGGCATGACCGCAAGCCATCTGTTGCTCATCTGCGTGTTTTTGGTTGTTTGGCATATGCATTAGTGCCTGAACAACATCGCAGAAAATTGGATGATAAGGCAGTAAAATGTATTTTTGTTGGGTACAGTTCTGAAAGTAAAGGCTATCGTCTGTATCATCCACAGACTAAATGCATTCTGGTTAGCCGTGATGTTGTCTTTGTGGAAGATGCTATTCAGCCATTGCTTTCATGTACTAAGGAGACATCTGTTAGCTCCAAAGACATGTATGATACTTTGATGCCTCTTTTTACAGGTGGACAGGCTAGCGCTGGTCCTAATGAGGCAACTTCTCAGCCTTTGCAGGTTTCATATGATGATACAGATCATTCCATTTCTGATGCAGATTTACATGATGCACTTGTTGATGAGAGAGCTGATATTGAACAGGCAAAAACTATGCCAAAATGGCTAGTGCAGACTTTGCGTGACAGCAACTTAGATGCACCTTTGTCATATCGTACTCGTTCAGGCTCTCATAGTACCTCCTTTGCATCAGATTGCTATGCTATGGCTGCATCTAGTCTCTGTGATGAGAATGAGCCTCTTTCTTTTGATGAAGCACAAAATTCAGAAAATTGGATGGCTGCTATGCAATCTGAATATGATGCTATAATGAAGAATGGTACATGGTCTTTATGTGACTTGCCTCCTGGCAAGAAGGCCATTGGCACTAAGTGGGTATACAAGCTGAAGCGTAAACCTGATGGTACAGTTGATAGGTATAAGGCTAGGCTTGTTGCAAAGGGTTATGCGCAGAAAAGAGGCATTGATTTTGATGAGACCTTTGCACCTACATGCCGTATGACTACTGTTCGGAGCATTTGTGCACTTGCAGCCCATCATGGTTGGAATGTACATCAGTTGGACATTAAAACAGCATTTCTGAATGGTGACTTGCATGAAGAAGTGTATGTTTTTCAGCCCCGTGGCTTTGTGCAGAAAGGGCATGAAAACCAGGTGTGCAGGTTAAAGAAGGCGTTATATGGTTTAAAGCAAGCACCACGTGCTTGGTATGAGAAAATACATGCCTATCTGATTGCACATGGTTTTGAGAACAGTCCAACTGAAAGCACCTTATATGTTAAGCGTGCTAATGATGTGCTTTTGATCATTGTTGTCTATGTAGACGACATGCTGCTCACTGGTCCTCTTGAGAAGCATATTGCTGATTTCAAGGCTGATTTGCATGCCTCATTTGAGATGTCTGATTTGGGGCATTTGCATCACTATTTGGGCATTCAGTTTATACAAGTTGATGGTGGAATGGCTTTGTGTCAAACGAAATATATTGACACATTATTGCAGCGTTTTGGCCTTGACGACTGTAAGCCTATTGCCACTCCTATGGAGACAGGTTTACGATTGAGTCTTCATGATGCTGGAGATGCATTTGATGCTGTTCTCTATCAGCAGGCTGTTGGATGCTTGATTTACTTATGCATTACTCGGCCAGATATTCAGTTTGCTGTCTCACAGATGAGCAGGTTTATGCATTGCCCAGGAGTCACGCATTGGAAAGCGGTTAAGCGCATCTTTCGCTACTTGAGTGGTACTGGGCTACTTGGGTTGTTTTATCCCAAGGGGGGATCACTACCGCCAGATTTGCATGCTTTTTCTGACTCAGATTGGGCTGGTTGCTATGACACTCGTGTGTTCACCAGTGGTTTTTGCTTCATGCTTGGTAGCTCATGTATATCTTGGTTGAGCAAGAAGCAGCCTACTGTGGCCACTTCCAGTTGTGAGGCTGAGTATAGGGCAGCTTTCACAACGACTGTTGAGTGTGTGTGGCTCAGACGCCTTATGGCTGATTTGGGTGTTGGCCAGTCTTCTGCCACCACCATCTTCACTGACAGTCAGAGCGCATTGGCAATTGCGAGGAACCCTGTGTTCCATGCTCGCACTAAGCACATTGAGGTGCATTATCACTATGTCAGGGAGAGGTTCTCTGCTGGGGAGATCAGCTTGGCATATGTGCCCACGCAGGAAAACATTGCAGACCTTTTCACGAAGGCTCTGCCTAGGGAGAAGTTTGAAGCTTTCCGCAAAGCTTTGGGCTTACTTCCTTTTGTGGAGTGATTTCCACATAGCTCGGCACTTCCTTATACATGAGTGCCAGCTCCTTGTTCACCGCATCACTCCCAGGGGGGATTTGTTGATATATTTAGGTAGTGATGTGTGTGAACACTCTAGGACCGCCGGGGCACTTTTTTCCCTCTTTAGGAGGTTTTTTTCCCCCGGCTTGTATATACGCCTATTGCCCTAATGGGCTACTTATCTTTGTACGTTCTCTAGTAATACATTCAGTCTTGTGTGTTGTGCTCCAAGCTTCTTCTTCTTCCTTGTGCTGTTCGCGTGCTTCCGCAGACGTCTAACTCCAACATGAATGTGTATCCTCTATTTCCACAAAGTTGGCTTCGTTTTAAAGGTATGGTGTGTTGGTGCAACACAAGCCTTCACATTTGGCTTGGATATCTACCTTGAAGACTATACATGAAGCGTAGATCATAGGAACTTATGCCTATGATTTCTTACCATTTTATCTCTTGTAAACATAAAATTAACTTGGCGCATTATGCAATCACGCCTAATTGATTGAAAGTCGTGAAAAGGCGGTTGATTGATCGAGAGAATATCTCAATCAATTTTTAGGTGAAATATTTTAGGAGATTGATTTGAATTCTAATTCAAGTCATCACTCAATTCCTATAAAAGCTACAAGGAAAAATGTCGCGGTTAGTTCTTCACTCATCCCGAGCCAATTACTGTATCAATTACTGAGGTTGTGAGGTCTACTCTATAGCCTACACCTCTGAGTACCATTGAGCTATGTTTATCATGCCAATGGGAATGTACATTTACATGATCTAATACAAATACTTACATTCATCTACTCTGTGATTCTCTGAGTCGTCATCTTCAAGTCTGTCAATCTTGAAGAAGTACATCTCAGAATTTACTGAACCAAATCAAGTGATTCAAACCTTGATAGATTCAGCTCAAAGT
Organism: Ceratopteris richardii; assembly: GCA_020310875.1. NCBI lineage: Eukaryota > Viridiplantae > Streptophyta > Polypodiopsida > Polypodiales > Pteridaceae > Ceratopteris > Ceratopteris richardii. The sequence goes on along the minus strand of CM035431.1, from coordinate 74,817,130 downwards.
ATACCATAAGCATACAAAAGTTGAAGTAACTTGGTTCAGCCAATTTTGAGAAATCAAGAAATTACAGTCAAAGTGCTCACTGTTGCAGTTTTTATAGTAAACAAGTATTTTTCCGGTAGAAGAACAAAATAGATCTCACGGAGTAATACAAAGCTTTGTATGAGAAATAGCTTACTCTATAGCTAGACGTATTTATTTTTAGTTGATCAATCTTTCCGGTGAAAAAGATATCTACTCACAGTACAAAGTCTGACCGGAAAGTGGCTGTCTGAACTAGAGGAGTTTTTTTTTTAATTTCAGAAAGAGTTCAGTAAGTTCAGAAAGTTCATGCGTCACTTCCTTACTTCATGTATGTTTACTTGAAGTAATTATAAACAGAATTGAAGTTCATTCCGGTACAATTTCGGTATAAATACGGTGTCAGTCCAGTGACAGTCTGGTGAAATTTCGGTGAATTTTTTTCAGTAAAATTAGAGCACAGTCTTATATCAATTTCCGCAAGACTTAGTCTTCATCACGTTATCAAGAAGTAGAATCAGAAATAAGGATCATAGAGGGCAGGTGTGAAGCAGGTTTTGCAGCACCAACTGATCTTCTGAGTGCATCCAGCCATCACATCCAACAGTGGTATCAGAGCAAATAAGGTAATCATGGGTGATGGTTTCCCTTCCTTCATTGACAAATTGGATAGAAATAATTACCAGGCTTGGTCATTGAGAATGAAGACCTATCTACAAGGGAGAAGCTTGTATGGATACATATCAGGAGATGAGGAGTTGCCCTCATTCAAGACCAGAGGCCTACCTACAAAGGATGAACATGAGAGGCTCAATCGATGGTGTGCGAAAGATGCTTTGGCAAGGTCATATCTTCTAAACTCTATTTCTGATTTCCTTTTACCTCATGTAAGAAATTGCAAAACTTCCCAAGAGACTTGGGAAACCTTGTCAACATACTTTTCATCAAGCACAAGGGCCAGAAAGAATCAGCTATGGATTGAGTTTACAACTCTCAGGAAGCAATCAAAACAATGTGTATCAGATTTTGTCACCAAAGTCAAAGACATTGCAGATCAACTTGCAAGTGTTGGAGAAGAAATTGAGGAAGAGCAAATAGTCAGACAAGTGATCAATGGACTAAAGGCAGATGACAAGTGGGAGAGCTTTACCACAGCAATGGACTTATACATGGACATCCAAGCACCTGATCTAACAACTCTGATTGGACAACCAAAGAGGAGAATACTCTCAAGGCAGAGGCAATCAAAAGGTAACAACCCTTCTGCCCTTTATACTGATAAAAAGGTAAAAGACAAAGGTAAAAATAAGAAGGTTGATGAAGAAGGCTCTACCTCCCAAGCAAACTATGCAGGGAGAGGTAGATCATCTAGAGGTAGGGGAAGAGGAGGTAAGTCAGGTAGGGGGAGACCCTACAATCAATCTCCATGCAATATTTGTGGCTTGTCTAACCATACTACAGATGAATGTTACAAAAACTACAAGAACCAAAGAGGAAGAGGTCACCAAAGAGGAGGATACTCTCAAGGCAGAGGCAGATTCAACCAATCTCAAGGCTACCATGGCTACAACAACAATTACAACAACAGTTACAATCATAATGGCAATTATCAAGGTGGATACAGAAATAGGAAAGACTACAACAATTATGCAGAGGAGCAAGATGATTCCTTGTTGATCATGAACATGACATCTAAGTCAGGTATCAATGATGACCACTTATTCTATATTGATTCAGGTTGCTCTAACCATGTAGCTGGAAATGTTGCCTTACTCTCTGATTTGGAAGAACCCAAAGGCAAGCACCAAGTGCAGACAGGTGATGACACTAAGCATTCAGTTGTTAAAGTAGGCAATGTCAAAACAAGTGATGGTAATCAGAATTTATTAAGCAGAGTGTTGTATGTTCCAACAATCACCAAGAATCTGATGAGTGTAGGTCAGATTGTGGAAAAAGGTCTACAGGTCAGGTTCACTCAACATGGTGCATATGTGGAGGATCCAAGACATGGATTCAGAAGGATAGCCAAGGGAGAAAAATCAGGTAGATTGTTTACCTTTGAACTTGAAGACACTAAGAATATTGCTTTGTACAACTATAAAGACCAAACCCTATCAGAATTGGAGATTTGGCACAAGAGATTAGGTCACATTGGAGAGAGGACCTTAAAGCAAATGAGTAGGGATCAATGTGTGCTTGGGATACCTAATGTATCCAAGCAACACATGATATACAAGTGTGGGGCTTGTCAATTTGGTAAGTCACACAGATTGCCCTATACCAAGAAAGGTTTTATGCATGAAGATTATCTGGAATTGGTGCATACAGATGTTTGGGGACCTAGCAAGGAGCCATCTATATCTGGATCAAGGTACTATGTGTCCTTTATTGATGACTATAGCAGGTGGACTGTCTTATATTTCATGAAACATAAAGATGAAGTCTTTAATTGTTTCAAGAGGTACCTTGCACTAGTTGAAAATCAAACAGGTAGACATTTGAAGAAGCTAAGGTCAGATGGTGGAGGAGAATACTTCTCCAATGACTTTGAAGATTTCTTGCAGGAAAGAGGCATCAAGAGGGAGATTACTACAAGGTACTCACTTGAACAAAATGGGGTAGCTGAAAGGAGGAATAGACTCATTGTAGAGACAGCTAGGTCTATGCTAAATGAAAAGAAATTGCCAAATTATCTATGGGCAGAGAGTGTATCTACTGCCACATATTTAATTAACAGGTTGCCATCAAAGACACTTGATGGGATGACACCCTATGAGGCTTGGCTTGGTAAGAGACCATCCCTGGATCATTGCAAAATCTTTGGATGTGTTGCATATGTGCATATTCCCTCACAGGTAAGGGGAAAGCTAGAACCTAAAGCTGAAAAGTGCATCTTCATTGGTTATGATTTGAATCAGAAGGGATACAGGTTCTATAACCCCTCAAACAAAGGCTTCAAGGTAAGCAGAGATGTCATCTTTGATGAAAATGATTCATGGTATGAAAATGAGTGCAGGAAAGTTAGCCTACCTTATGGCATGGAAGAAGACTTTCCCAAGCTTATCAGGCAAGAACCAATTCAGAAAGAGGACACAAGTTCAGATGATGAAGACACCATCAACATTGAAGAGTTCAAGGCTTGGAAATCCAAAGGGAAGATGAAGATGAAGCAACTAGAAGATAATCCAGAATCCTCAACTCAAGCTATGAGGAGATCTCAAAGAGAAAAGAAGAAACCTATTAGGTATGGATATGATACTTCACTTGTAACCAAGCACTCTGTATATCTTGCAAAGGATCTCTTGAATGAAGAACCAGGTATATTTGAAGAAGCAATTACTAAACCAGAATGGAAGAAAGCAATGGATGAAGAAATGGAGGCTCTCAAGGAGAGTGATACTTGGGACTTGGTACCCAAGAAGGACTCCATGAAGGTGATAGGATCCAGATGGATCTACAAGCTCAAAAGGAATTCAGATGGTACAATAAACAGGTATAAAGCTAGGTTGGTAGCCAAGGGTTTTGCACAAACCCAAGGCATTGATTATGAGGAGACATTTTCTCCTGTGGCCAAGATGCCAACTATCAGAGTTATGGTGAGTGTAGCTGCATCCAAGAATTGGAACATGTACCAATTGGATGTGAAGAATGCATTCTTGAATGGATGGATATCTGAAGAAGTCTACATGTCACAACCACCTGGCTATGAAGATCCCAATAAGGTAAATCATGTTTGTAAATTGAAGAAGGCTCTGTATGGATTGAAGCAGGCACCTAGAGCATGGAATTACAGGTTGACAACCTATCTCCTAGATCAAGGATTTGTGATGAGTAAAGCAGATACTTCATTGTTTATCAAAAAGAACAATTCAGAGGTAATATACTTGTGTGTCTATGTTGATGACATCATTATTACAAGAAATGATGTTCAGGGAATTAGACATATCAAAGGACAGATGATGAAGGAATTCAAGATCAATGATCTTGGATTATTGAAGTACTTCCTAGGACTTGAATTGGTCTACACAAATTCAGGTATCTTTATTACTCAGAAGAAGTACATTCAGGACATGGTCAAGAAGTTTAATTTGCAGGAAGCTAAAGTCTCAAACATTCCTATGGAGGTCAACCACAAACTCAGTGCACATGAAGGAGAAGAAATCAAAGATATTACAGGTTACCAAAGTTTGGTAGGTAGTCTAAATTATGCTACCTTAACGAGGATTGACATATCATATAGTGTTAGTGTGCTTAGCCAATTTATGCACAAACCAAAAGTACCTCATTTGGAGGCAGCAAAGAAGATAATAAAGTACCTAAAGGGAACACAAAATCATGGTTTGTACTTTCCATATTCATCAGACATTGATATTAAGGTATACTCAGATGCAGATTGTGCAGGTTGCAAGGATGACAGGAGGAGTACATCTGGTTACATATGTTTTGCAGGTGATAAACCAATTTCTTGGTCATCCAAGAAACAACCCACAGTGGCTCTATCATCTACTGAGGCAGAGTACAGAGGACTAGCAAATGCAACTCAAGAAGCCATATGGTTGAAGCTATTATATTCAGAATTGGGCCTATACACAAGGCCACCAATCATATTTGGGGATAACACAAGTTCTCTTCACCTTGCAGCTAATCCAATTTATCATGCTAGGACAAAACACATAGAGGTTCACTACCACTATGTGAGGGAGAAGTTACTTAGCAAAGAAATTCAATTGTCATATGTGTCTACTAATATACAATGTGCAGATTTGCTTACTAAAGCTCTCGATGGAAGCAAGCTATGCAGATTTAAATCCATGATTGGATTGCAGGAAATAATTGAAGACTAGAGATGAAAACTTGAGCCAAAATGTTTGGCTTGAGGGGGAGCTGTTGGTGCAACACAAGCCTTCACATTTGGCTTGGATATCTACCTTGAAGGCTATACATGAAGCGTAGATCATAGGAACTTATGCCTATGATTTCTTACCATTTTATCTCTTGTAAAAATAAAAATAACTTGGCGCATTATGCAATCACGCCTAATTGATTGAAAGTCGTGAAAAGGCGGTTGATTGATCGAGAGAATATCTCAATCAATTTTTAGGTGAAATATTTTAGGAGATTGATTTGAATTCTAATTCAAGTCATCACTCAATTCCTATAAAAGCTACAAGGAAAAATGTCGTGGTTAGTTCTTCACTCATCCCGAGCCAATTACTGTATCAATTACTGAGGTTGTGAGGTCTACTCTATAGCCTACACCTCTGAGTACCATTGAGCTATGTTTATCATGCCAATGGGAATGTACATTTACATGATCTAATACAAATACTTACATTCATCTACTCTGTGATTCTCTGAGTCATCATCTTCAAGTCTGTCAATCTTGAAGAAGTACATCTCAGAATTTACTGAACCAAATCAAGTGATTCAAACCTTGATAGATTCAGCTCAAAATATACCATAAGCATACAAAGGTTGAAGTAACTTGGTTCAGCCAATTTTGAGAAATCAAGAAATTACAGTCAAAGTGCTCACTGTTGCAGTTTTTATAGTAAACAAGTATTTTTCCGGTAGAAGAACAAAATAGATCTCACAGAGTAATACAAAGCTTTGTATGAGAAATAGCTTACTCTATAGCTAGACGTATTTATTTTTAGTTGATCAATCTTTCCGGTGAAAAAGATATCTACTCACAGTACAAAGTCTGACCGGAAAGTGGCTGTCTGAACTAGAGGAGTTTTTTTTTAAATTTCAGAAAGAGTTCAGTAAGTTCAGAAAGTTCATGCGTCACTTCCTTACTTCATGTATGTTTACTTGAAGTAATTATAAACAAAATTGAAGTTCATTCCGGTACAATTTCGGTATAAATACGGTGTCAGTCCAGTGACAGTCTGGTGAAATTTCGGTGAATTTTTTTCAGTAAAATTAGAGCACAGTCTTATATCAATTTCCGCAAGACTTAGTCTTCATCACGTTATCAAGAAGTAGAATCAGAAATAAGGATCATAGAGGGCAGGTGTGAAGCAGGTTTTGCAGCACCAACTGATCTTCTGAGTGCATCCAGCCATCACATCCAACATGGTGATCACAAGTTAGCTACCTATTATGCATGGACAAAAGTTCCCTTACAAAATTGGTTTTTGGATTGAGACTCTTCTTGAACTAAGAAAAGATAGCAAAAGAACTGATTTGACATAGCAAATGGTATCAAATACTCAAACATATCTATATTTGTAAGGGAGGTTATTATAAAAATTTTCTTAAAATTTTATATTTCAAATATAAGTTATCATTAAAATTTGCCAATGTTTTTATTTTTCTAATGGAAATTATTATCAAACTTTGTTGAAATATTTATGCTTATACTATGAGTTACTTAGAGAAATTCGCCCATATTTATAACTTTTGAGAGAGGGGGGTGGTCTTATTTTTGTCCCTGATCCAAATCAATCAAGCCAAAACTCAAAAAAGATCCAAGGAGAAACTTCAAGGCGACAACCAACAAAGCAAAGACATATTGGTGGCCTAAAAACTCTTCATGCATCATCCATGGGTGTCAAACCTAACCTTGCCTAATGCATAGCATGTGTTCAAGATGCACATCAAGTATGCACCAAAGCCCAAGCATTAGGCATACTAACTTTAACCTAGGCACAAACAGGGCACATGCACATAATTTGCAAAAATTTGCTTTTTATTTTTCTTTTCTCAGGTTGGTGGACAAAGGTATCATCCATTTCAAATGGTTGATAGAAAAGAGAAGGCTCTTGGAGTTGGACGTTTGCAGAAAGCCTCATCATCGCCTCACCCTTGAGCACTTTCCTCAAGATCCATCCATTTTTGCACCATTGTTTTTGTATGCATGTTTTAGAGTATGTACAAGATAGGCTCTCATCATAAGACCACGCATAGGCACTTTTTTGTTTTCCACCCATGCACCCTTGGTCCCCACTCCTGCACATGGACTAAGAAGAGATGAATTACATTCATCTATTGTATATGTCATTACATTACATCATGGAATGTTCATTATATACCTTGTTGATATATTTAGGTAGTGATGTGTGTGAACACTCTAGGACCGCCGGGGCACTTTTTTCCCTCTTTAGGAGGTTTTTTTCCCCCGGCTTGTATATACGCCTATTGCCCTAATGGGCTACTTATCTTTGTACATTCTCTAGTAATACATTCAGTCTTGTGTGTTGTGCTCCAAGCTTCTTCCTCTTCCTTGTGCTGTTCGCGTGCTTCCGCAGACGTCTAACTCCAACAATTGGTATCAGAGCAGGTCGTTGATTCTTCTAGGGCGCCGTCGACACTCCTCCGTTTGCAGTCTCAGATTCGCACAAAATTTGGTGAGCTCGTTTCGGCCTCCGAACGCACTATCACAGTGCTTGTGCAGGCTATTTCGTCCTTTTGTGCCAAAGGTATATACCAGTTCCTGTTCGCCAGTTTAAGCGTCTCGAAGTCTGCTACAGATCTAGCAGAACTCGTCTGGGCAGTTCTGTTCAACGTTTTGAGATACAGTCAATTTTCTGCATCAAGGTATTTTAGTCACCGGCCATGGCTGAAAGCAGTGATGTATTCCGTATGTTGGCTGTTGAGGATAAGTTGGATGGTACCAACTACCCATTATGGGCTTATATGATGCAACATGTACTGGTTGCAAAAGGATTGTGGAACATTGTGCAGGGTGTTGAAAGACGTCCTGTTACACCTGTAACGACATGTACTGCAAATACAGGTGTTGGAGCTGATGAAGATGGTGTCGAAGATGATATTCCGCAGATTCCTGTTCGTGTTGCTGTTTCTGTTGCACCTACTGCAGAGCAGATTCGTTGGGATGGCAGAGATGCCCAGGCACATGCATTGATAGCTTTGTCTGTCAAACGTGCCATTATTCCTCACATTCGCTCTTGCAGAACAGCAAAGGATGCTTGGGATACACTTACCACTTTGTACCAGGCTAGGAATGAGGCTCGTGTTGCTTACCTCCGAAAACAGTTGGAGAGTGAGCACATGAATGAAGGTGATTCGATGGACAGTTTTCTTACAAAGATCAAAGACCTGAAGGAACAATTGATTTCTGCTGATGAGGTTATACCAGATAGCTCACTTGTGCAGACCGTTCTGAATGGCCTTCCTGATTCATATCAGAGTTTTGCCTCTACTCTTCGATTGATGATGAAAGGCAATCCGAATGCCTTGTCATTTGAGGAATTAGTCTCTATTCTGTTGCAGGAAGATCAGTCCAAGCAGAACAGGTCCATTATGCGTGTTGCAGATCAAGCTTTCCTGGCTAGTCAGAAGGGCAAAGGAAAATGGAGCTCTTCTACTAGTAAGCAGAAATATGCAAATGCTGCACAATCGAAGAACCAGGATAAAGATGAGAAGAAATCGGAAAAGCAGAAATTGTTCTGCAAGTACTATAAAGGAAATGATCATATTATAAAGAACTGTCCAAAACTGGCTGCTAAAGAGGCAAAGAAGAAAGAGGCTGGAATGGTTGTTGCAGAGGCCTCTACACCAAAAACAGAGTCTGCAAATCTTATGCAGGAAGAAGAATGGGCGTTTACTACTGTTTGCAGTTTTGATCCATCTTCTCATGATCAGTGCATGTCTGCAGTAGATTCAGATGTTTGGTACTTTGACAGTGGGGCAACCAAACATATTACCTCGCAGCGCAATTTCTTCTCTTCACTCGAGCCTGCCCCTACAGGGAATACTGTCACATGCGCCAATAACTCCTCTTATCCTGTTATGGGAGTTGGTAAGATCATTCTGACTACTGTTGATGGTAGTTCTTTCACTTTGTCGGATGCTTTATTTGTGCCAGGGATCAAAAAGAACCTGTTATCAGTTTCTGCATTAGCCAAGATTGGCTTGGTTGTGAAATTCGTTGATGACAGGTGTACATTCCATGATCTCTCAAATGGCGATGTGATTATTGCTTCTGGCATTTTATGTCGTGGGCTGTATAAGCTCATAGACTATGAAAAATCTGTGAATGATTCGGCATGTGCAGTTCATGATTCTCAGGCTATGTCAGATGCAAAGCTTTGGCATGCACGCTTTGGTCATCTGAATTTTGCTAGTTTGTTACGCCTGGAGAAATCTGAAATGGTGTCCTCTTTGCCCAAACTTGAGGCACCTAGAAAACATGTTTGTGAAGGCTGTATTTTGGGCAAAATGCAGCATTCTTCCTTTCCAAAAGATGGTTCAGTTCGGGCTATGCAGAAATTGCAGCTTGTACATAGTGATGTCTGTGGTCCTATGCAAACACCCTCTTTTGGAAATTACCTTTACTTCGTGACTTTCATTGATGATTTTTCCAGGCATGCATGGGTATATCCACTCAAAGCAAAGTCCGAAGTGTTCATGTGCTTCAAACAGTTTTTGGTTTTGGCTGAAAATCTGTCAGCATGTAAAATGGGCACCCTCCGTTCTGATCGAGGGGGGGAATATATGTCTTCAGATTTTAATGCATTTCTGGCTGAACGTGGGATAAAACACCAGTGTACAGTGTCGTATACACCTCAACCGAATGGAGTTGCTGAACGAAAGAACAGGTCACTCATGGAGATGGCGAGGTGCATGGTCAAAAGTCAGGCTTTACCACATAGTTTCTGGCTTGAGGCTGTCATGTGTGCAGCATATGTACTGAACAGGTGTCCCACGAAAGCGTTGCAGTCTATCACTCCATATGAGGCTTGGCATGACTGCAAGCCATCTGTTGCTCATCTGCGTGTTTTTGGTTGTTTGGCATATGCATTAGTGCCTGAACAACATCGCAGAAAATTGGATGATAAGGCAGTAAAATGTATTTTTGTTGGGTACAGTTCTGAAAGTAAAGGCTATCGTCTGTATCATCCACACACTAAACGCATTCTGGTTAGCCGTGATGTTGTCTTTGTGGAAGATGCTATTCAGCCATTGCTTTCATGTACTAAGTAGACATCTGTTAGCTCCAAAGACATGTATGATACTTTGATGCCTCTTTTTATAGGTGGACAGGCTAGCGCTGGTCCTAATGGGGCAACTTCTCAGCCTTTGCAGGTTTCATATGATGATGCAGATCATGCCATTTTTTATGCAGATTTACATGATGCACTTGTTGATGAGAGAGCTGATATTGAACAGGCAAAAACTATGCCAAAATGGCTGTTGCAGACTTTGCGTGACAGCAAATTAGATGCACCTTTGTCATATCGTACTCGTTCAGGCTCTCATAGTACCTCCTTTGCATCAGATTGCTATGCTATGGCTGCATCTAGTCTCTGTGATGAGAATGAGCCTGTTTCTTTTGATGAAGCACAAAATTCAGAAAATTGGATGGCTACTATGCAATCTGAATATGATGCTATAATGAAGAATGGTACTTGGTCTTTATGTGACTTGCCTCCTGGCAAGAAGGCCATTGGCACTAAGTGGGTATACAAGCTGAAGCGTAAACCTGATGGTACAGTTGACAGGTATAAGGCTAGGCTTGTTGCAAAGGGTTATGCGCAGGAAAGAGGCATTGATTTTGATGAGACCTTTGCACCTACATGCCGTATGACTACTGTTCGGAGCATTTGTGCACTTGCAGCCCATCATGGTTGGAATGTACATCAGTTGGACATTAAAACAGCATTTCTGAATGGTGACTTGCATGAAGAAGTGTATGTTTTTCAGCCCCGTGGCTTTGTGCAGAAAGGGCATGAAAACCAGGTGTGCAGGTTAAAGAAGGCGTTATATGGTTTAAAGCAAGCACCACGTGCTTGGTATGAGAAAATACATGCCTATCTGATTGCACATGGTTTTGAGAACAGTCCAACTGAAAGCACCTTATATGTTAAGCGTGCTAATGATGTGCTTTTGATCATTGTTGTCTATGTAGACGACATGCTGCTCACTGGTCCTCTTGAGAAGCATATTGCTGATTTCAAGGCTGATTTGCATGCCTCATTTGAGATGTCTGATTTGGGGCATTTGCATCACTATTTGGGCATTCAGTTTATGCAAGTTGATGGTGGAATGGCTTTGTGTCAAACGAAATATATTGACACATTATTGCAGCGTTTTGGCCTTGAAGACTGTAAGCCTATTGCCACTCCTATGGAGACAGGTTTACGATTGAGTCTTCATGATGCTGGAGATGCATTTGATGCTGTTCTCTATCAGCAGGCTGTTGGATGCTTGATTTACTTATGCATTACTCGGCCAGATATTCAGTTTGCTGTCTCACAGATGAGCAGGTTTATGCATTGCCCAGGAGTCACGCATTGGAAAGCGGTTAAGTGCATCTTTCGCTACTTGAGTGGTACTGGGCTACTTGGGTTGTTTTATCCCAAGGGGGGATCACTACCGCCAGATTTGCATGCTTTTTCTGACTCAGATTGGGTTGGTTGCTATGACACTCGTGTGTCCACCAGTGGTTTTTGCTTCATGCTTGGTAGCTCATGTATATCTTGGTTGAGCAAGAAGCAGCCTATTGTGGCCACTTCCAGTTGTGAGGCTGAGTATAGGGCAGCTTTCACAGCGACTGTTGAGTGTGTGTGGCTCAGACGCCTTATGGCTGATTTGGGTGTTGGCCAGTCTTCTGCCACCACCATCTTCACTGACAGTCAGAGCGCATTGGGAGTTGCGAGGAACCCTGTGTTCCATGCTCGCACTAAGCACATTGAGGTGCATTATCACTATGTCAGGGAGAGGTTCTCTGCTGGGGAGATCAGCTTGGCATATGTGCCCACGCAGGAGAACATTGCAGACCTTTTCACGAAGGCTCTGCCTAGGGAGAAGTTTGAAGCTTTCCGCAAAGCTTTGGGCTTACTTCCTTTTGTGGAGTGATTTCCACATAGCTCGGCACTTCCTTATACATGAATGCCAGCTCCTTGTTCACCGCATCACTCCCAGGGGGGATTTGTTGATATATTTAGGTAGTGATGTGTGTGAACACTCTAGGACCACCGGGGCACTTTTTCCCTCTTTAGGAGGTTTTTTTCCCCCGGCTTGTATATACGCCTATTGCCCTAATGGGCTACTTATCTTTGTACATTCTCTAGTAATACATTCAGTCTTGTGTGTTGTGCTCCAAGCTTCTTCCTCTTCCTTGTGCTGTTCGCGTGCTTCCGCAGACGTCTAACTCCAACATACCTCTATTACTTTAAAAAAGAGAGAGAGAGAGAGAGAGAGAGAAAAAAAAGAAAAGAAAGAAGCATCTAGCATCCTAGCATTCACATCTTCATAAAAAAGGCAAGTGCCAAGGAGCAGGGCCAACTCCAACACAAGGACAAAGGCAAAATGTGAAGTAAAAAGCAAGAATCAAGCACTCCAAACAAAGGATCAATGAATCCAAGGGAATTCAAAGCGTACTTCTCAAAGAAGCTCCACCATTAGCAAAAACTTTGTCAAGGATGACAAAGTCAAGGGGGGGACTATTGTCAACACAACATATTTCATATATCCACTCTTATTCATCATCATTTGTATGTTTTTCCACTTTTTAATCAGTTTAATAAGCACTCTTGTATAGGTGTGTGTGAGTGCCACTAGAGAATAAGTGAGATTCATTCTCCTTTCAGTTTGGAAATCCCACATAACATGCATTTTTGCCCATTTTGCATAAAAAGGGGTAACTACCTCTCATTTTGGGGAAGCATTCTTAGAACTAATGAGATTATGCTAGTTTGGAGAATGCTTGGAGAGCTCTTGTTGTCATTATAATGTGCTTGTGTATTTGTTCCTTTCTTGCCCTATGCTTGTGAAGCGTTAGTTCATTGATTAGTGACGTGATTATGCATGTGATTAAGTGTGTATCATTAAAAATGTTTTTTTCTTATTTCATGCATAGTTTAGTCGCTAGTCTTGTGCTAACGAAGCACCATTGCACCTGCTGAATGCTTTTGCGTGACATTTGGGTCTCATGAGATGCTTTTTCGTTTGACAAATATGATTTGTGGTGCTACAATGTCAACACAAGCCAAGTAAGGAATCTAGGAGAAAATCCTAAGAATGGAGACATAGAGAGACAAGGGAAATAGATAAACTAGAAGTCATAGTGTGCAAAGATTGTGTGGAGAGACATAGAGTCCAAAGTGTGCAGTGTGTGCATAGAACTTGAGATCCAAGGATTAGTAAAGAGATTATTATATGTCTCTTGTGTGTGGAAGTCAAGGTCCTTCAAGACACAAGGCAACTAGGATGTGACCATAGTGGTATCTAGGAGGTGTTGTAGGTTGGTAATAGAAGTGAACGGGAATTCAACCTTATTGGAGGCTTGCATGCAAGGGTCTATAGGAACAAGCTTCCTGGCTAAGTCTAAGAAGCACTACAAAAGTTGAGTGCAAAAGTACTTGGAGTACTTGGTTGTACTTGTGTACTTTTTGTCCTAAACGATTACACACTGTGAATATTTTTTCTTCTTCTTCTTAAAAAAAAAGATCTATTGTAATATTCTACTTTAATCAAAGGACAAAGAATTTTGGCGCAATATGTCTTTCTCTTTCTTCTCTACTCTTCTCCTATAGACACTCGAACCCCTCTCAACTAACCAATTTCCCCCAACAAAATTTTGCATGCCCAATGGGACTAGGCAGCTTGAGCATAGGTGAATCACAATTCTCAATTGAGGAAGAAGGAAGTAAAAAGGGTGTCCACACTCTAAATCAAAGTGATAACTTTTCTTTCTGCTTGGAATTTATCTTAAAAAGGATGAATAGCTCATGACTACAAGCCGATCCCAAACTTTAGGAATATCTTCAAAATCACAAGAAGGAAAGTTGGCCATAGGTAAGCTAGTCTTCCGTCGTCTGCATCATCAATAGGGAACATGGAAAACCAATTAGACTTAGAAACTTTACTATCAATATTCAACACAAAATTCCCTTGCTTTAGAGGGTTAGAAAAAATGAAGAACCTAACAAGCATGTTTGGAAGTTTTAGCCTTATGTAAAACAAGGGGGTTAATGGGGACGGAAGATAGTTTTTGATACTCCTCCCTAAAACACTCAAAGGCTTTGTAGATAAATGGTTTAGTCAATTTTCCAACAACTATTTTGCTACTTGGGACTAAAGGATGCCTTTGTGTGAGGAGATGAAGAGATAGGTTCCAGACATGAGCTAGTGCTGCACAAAACCTACTCTACACTTGCCAATCTAACTTCATGGATGCATAATAGAATCCTTTAACTTCATAATGGTGCATTCACAACCATAAATTCCTTTGAATCATCACACTCAATTGTTTGCAATAAAATAGATAACTAGAATATGCAAGAAATGTGAAGAACCTTCTATTTTGAGAATAGAAGGTCTCAATGTTATGCTCAGATCTCACAACCTGGTATGAATTGACCAAAGAGATTTTGCACACATGTAAATGGAGTGTATAGCTAACTTATGCAAGTGATTTCATGAATGTATCTACAACATACACTAAGAAATGAATGTAGCAAGTGAGGGGGTCATCTTGACTTTTCAAGATCTAAAAGATGTGCAAACACAGTCCCCTTCCTTACTTCCTTACTTCATATCTCGAGATTTGTTGAACCAAATTTGATGAAAATTGATATGAAGATAGTAGATAATTCAATCTCACTAACTAAGTTAAATTATAACAAATGATTAAGTACATAGAGAGAAATCTTTTCCACAAGGTCACAATAATGATTATGATGTTGTAGTAGATAGTAGACATGAATGTACTTGAAGAAATGTATCAAAATGTAAATTCTATTAAACATATAATATAAGAAAAGTGTGATGGACTACAATAGGTAGTGTGATCTCAATGTACACTCAAGTTTGTAGCTCAATGCCTCTCAAAAGTACTCATATATCTCGTGACTAAGAGCATGTCTATTTATACTCTTAATTTGAGTTTGAATTTGAGTTTTCCCTCACCTAAAAGTGGTCTTACACTTTGGGGACATAATTGATTTGATTCCTCTACCAAATTAATCGTGGCTTGACTCTTCTAACTCCATGAGATTCCATCTTCTTTTGAATTTTACATTTATCCAAGGTAACTATGCTCAAATTGACAGTCATGAGTTCACATGTGGTTCTCTCTTGTAAGGTAATAAAGGAGCGTGTAGTCCTTAATAATTAGCAAAGCACTCCTGTGGATTTTTATCATGAAATTCTATGCAAGAAAATGGAAAAGTTAATGAGCATGCAAGCATCTCTTTCCAAAGAGGTTGCTAACTTAAATAATAAAGTATTTCCCATGGGCTTGCACAACCCTAGAGAAAGTAGTAGTGGAGTTGGATAGGCTAACATGGCTCCATCAATGCAGCTTGTGATTCCACAATTCACTCCGCCTCCTACCCAACCAACTTTTTAGAAAAACATGAGAAAATTGGAAACTGGCAACAAAAGATGTGTTTGGTGCAATGGACACGATCATGCTACTTATGCATGTGATGAATTAAAATAAGCTAAAGAAAATCAACTTGTGGTAGAGATACAAAGGAGATTATGTGATTTTTCATGCATGACTTCCTTTGGCTATCAACTGGGGCAAAGGAGGTACGAAAAGGTTATATGAAAATCTAACTATCTTGAATGAATCCACTAGCACTTTAGCAACTAGATTAGAGCCATTAGAAGAACAAAGGGTTTAGAAATCTCCTGTTGATTAGTTTTTTGTATATTTAGACATAGTTAATGTTTAAGAAAAACGGAGATGCGATGATATGCATGATAAAGTTAACGAGGATGATCGAAGAGTAACCAGAAGACAGTCTACGCAAGAAGAAAAGAAGAATATAAACAATGAAAAGAAGGTGTAGTTTGAGGATACTGCAACTTGACTGAGGAAGAAAAGAGATTAAAGAGGGGAAAAAACCACTTAATAAGAATAAAAAATCACAAAATAACCAAACTAACAAGAAATCAAAATGACTAGGAAATGAATCAAAGTAATGATAAAACCTTAGATGATGAAAAGAAACAAGGAGAAGAGAATATAAAAAAGAAATTGTGGAGAACTCCAAGAGCAATCATGATATATGTTGGAGGTCAAAAAGAAAAATGATGCTAAGGAAATTTTAAATGATATACTGTTAAAAAGTTAAGTAACAAGGTCCTTTGAACAACTGTTTTCCATAGCAAAACCCGAGATCAAGGAAAATTTCATAAGGCTAGTAAGGAGAAGATGATTTTGACTTCCTCAAGATGAAGACATGCCAGATGTTGTTGAGGAAACTCTTGCAATGAATGATGCAGTCACATCAAGTAATAGTGATAGTGATGAAGAGGAAGAGATTGAGACATGAAAACTAAATAGAAATCTTCTTGGTCCAGTTATTCGAGATAATGAGATGAATAAAGGAGAGAGCCAATTCAATACAATTCTCTAGGCATGAGGAACCCAAGAAGTCAAAATTCGGATTCGCGATGAGAAAGAATCATGTCTAACTCTAGACTTGATTGATTCAAGCTCAGAGATAAACATGATATCTAAACTTTTGTTGATAAATTTAGATAGCCCATTAACAAAGACCATGGTTGGATAATGAGAATGACAGACAATAGGTCAAGGATCTTGCTATGTGCATGTGCTCATGTACCTATTATGATAGGAGAAGTTCGTGAGGAGTTCCATTCTTTTGTACTCTAATGGCAGCTGAAACATGATTTTATAAATACAAAGCCGTACGCATGCACAGAAGGATCGAAACGTCTATATCAACAATCCGACAGTAAAGAACATTCATGAAATGAGATAAATTGACATGATATTTACAATAAACAAGTAAAAAGCAAGTTTCTAAGTTCATCATCTCATCGCAGATGCTCCCATGAAATGACCACATCACGTCCCTCCAAGTCCTCCAATAGTGCAACCAATCCTTGATGATATCCTTAAGCCTCCTCTGTTCGTGTTGGAGGATGACCCACTGCCAGCTTTTGCAACAAATATGCAAAATAGTAGATGAACATACATGAAATACTTAACACAAAAAAATTCAATAAACTAAATGATACTTACAAATTTGTGATGCATAGTGTCATATCCGTCGTTGCCCAAATGTGACAGTCCAACCGTATCTAGACATGTGGATACAACATCTCACTGTTGTCGATATTGGTCAGGAATTTGCTATTGCTCATCGCGAATCATATCCGAATCCTTAGCATCTAACCATACAAGCTTTGTTAAGCTTACTCTGAAAGCATCACGAGCCTCGGATCATCAATGGGACATAACTTCACGTGCGGTTGCTCAATCCACTTTGAGCTGACAATAGGATGTCCATGTGCTAGGCAAAACTCTGATAGATCATCTTTGTGATATAATTTTTATGCTCTTTATCTTGTTCACTCCATTTCAACATGACAGAGTGTCCAAACTATATGGAGCAAAGTTTTCGTATATGCTAACACTTGGCCTTTCTGGCCACATCCATCACTGGAGCTCCATCACAGATACTATACACCTTGGATTCATCATGGTCATGAGCATCCTAAGGTGTGCGTGGTGGTCCACGTTGTGTACCATATGGCGTACCTACATCTAAGGTACTCTGTTGAAGCTCAAGGTCAAGGACAACGCATGGAAGCGCATCAAAGAAGTGGACACACAAGAAAAGTGAGAAAGTAGGGAGCTGCAAGAAGTGTATGTCAAATTGTCACAAGAATCCCCTACGAAAATAGTGATTTTCATCACTAAAAGCCATTGTAAATACCATTTCATATTTTTATAACTCCATTTTGTTCAAGCCAAGGAGTCCTCAAGCTTGAGGAGTATTAGAAGTATCATCCTACCTTCATAATTTTTAGACTTCGTTTGAGTCCTCAAATAAGTCCTGGAACCTAATTTTTAACTAGGTCGGACACTACGTCTGGAGAGGGCCAAAACTACTCAAAAAACTATAAAAAGAGCTAGAGAGCTCACTTTTGAGGTTAGCTTGTTAGAGAATAGAGATTTTTTAAGAGATTTCTTTTGCAATCAAAGCTTTCCATTGTTCCTCTTTTTGATCTTACCTTGTGAGCGTGTGTGTATGTGTGTGCATGCTTGTGTGCTTTCACTCACACACTTGTGCCTTCACTTGCTCGTGGTCTTCATACCGGTCCTCACGTCTCCGAAGATTAACAAGTAAAGGAGGTGGTGCTTATGCTTGAGCTACACCAAATTTTGGCACCATTGCCGGGGAGAGAGCTTCGAGGACGACCATTGCGATGGTAAGATCGTAGATTTGCAACGTTGGAAGGTAAAAAATCTATCATTTCTATTCATTTTCTGATTTTTCTTCTTCATCTTCATCATCATCACCATCACCATCTTCTCCCATCTTCTTCTTCATAGAAATTTCTTGTTTTTTAGTGCATTTTCACCATTTTCATACCATTTTTCATGCATTATTGTGTGAGAAGGAGTTAGCAAGTGCAAGGGAGAGCAGGCGCCTATGTTTTTTCATGATTTTCTGCACATACGGAGCTCGCCATTGCTCGGCGCTCAAAAATTAGAAGTTCCCACCAAAAAAACACGATTCTGACTGAAAATCACGATTTTCATAAAATTCAAATTAAAAAAAAAATACAATTTTCTATTTTCCGCCTAAAAGCTTTTTGAAAAGAACATGATTTTGGGATCATTCTCAAAATCGCGATTCTCTGATTGTGCTCAAAATTACGATTTTCAAGTAAAAAACACGCTTCTGAGAAGGCACGATTTTCAGTGGACTCAAAATCGCGATTTTCACAAATCACGATTTTCAACTAAAAACACGATTTTGGGGAAACACGATTCTTTGATTGGCTCCAAAATTGCGATTTTCAAAAACACGATTTTCATTCAAAATCGCGATTTTTAGAAGACGATTTTCAATCAAAATCGTGATTTTCTGGTCATTCTCAAAATTGCGATTTTCAGGCCCAAAACACGATTTTGACCAAACACGATTTTGACCAAACACGATTTTCATTAAAAATCGGGATTTTCATGTCAAAAACACGATTTTGAGAAAACACGATCTTCATTCAAAATCGTCATTTTGTGATCACACTCAAAATCACGTTTTTCAGGATTCTCACTCAAAATCACATTTTTCATGATTCTCACTCAAAATCGCATTTTTCACGATTCTCACTCAAAATCACGTTTTTCACGATTCTCACTCAAAATCGCTTTTTCCATGATTTCCATACAAAATCACCTTTTTTGGGATTGTTCAAATTATGATTTTCATCAGTGCTCAGCATCATGATTTTCATGATTTCACAAAATCGTGATTTTTGTGGTTGCTTTGCATCACGATTTTCATAATCCCTCAAAATCGCGATTTTCATAAGAGATCAACATCGTGATTTTCAGAGCTCCCAAAATCGTGATTTTCAGACAAAATCGTGATTTTTCCAAAAGGTTCTATTTGCCTTTTTTGACCCCCAAGAGCTTGATTTGACATAACTTTTTCACCAAAAGTCCATTTTTTTTAGTTCTATAGCTTGTTGGAAAGCTTGTTTCGAATCCTACATGGCCTAAATTGTTTTTGGTAAGAATAATGCGTTGATTTTCAGATAGGATATTTGAAGTTGACCCTCAGGTGGGACCAAGAACCCAAGGGGACTCCAAAGGATTTTGAACCATACCAAGGGAAAATTTTGGGCTCTTAACCAAATCTTATGAACCTGAGATATGGTAGACACCTAGGCAAGGATAGACAAAGCATTAGATCTTCTGAGGCTAGTGTCAACCATACAGCTAAGTCTTGGGCACAACAACTAAGTGGTGATCCTTATGTACTAAGTTCAGACACAAGTGACTCAAAAATTTCTTTTAGCATGGGGAAACCTACAGGGGACTCAGGAACTGCCTACCTACAAACACTAGAAGGTCCATATAAGACACAGTTGGAATATATTCGGACCAACCGATTAGCTGCTCGCATCTATGAGAATGGCCTGAGGCGATCAGTGGTCCAACTCAAAAATCCAGATCAACCCTTTGGACTTGAACACCCAGTAGTCAAGTTCGAAGAGGGTTCATACATTGATAAGGAAGAAACCAAAAATGTGGTCACCAACCTACCAGATAGGACCGATGAGTTTGGAAATATCATTCCTGAGAATGAGATAAGAGACCTAGAACAAGGAAATGTAGGACAAAGACCCCAAACTCCTAGAGGTAAGTCAGTTTGACTAGAGTGATCACTCCAGATTGGACCCCTCAAGATAACAAAAGCATAGAACTATTCTTGAATAGAGATATAGAGGAAGCCTTTTGGAGATTCAAGCCAGATCAACCTAGCCGATTGGGTATAGTCATCATCTATGAATTCAAAGATCCTGAGATACCAGGCAAAGTTGTCTACCTGGACAACACATCAGAGAAAATGTTCTTGGTATCAGAGCATGATAAGCATACATATACTTGGCAGGGTGAATTGATCTTTCCTCCACCACAATCCAATGTGTCCCATGGCCTCCAAGGAGTAGGATCATCCAAGTCTCATGAAAACCAGAAGGAAAGAGCCAAAGAGAGACCTGAGGTCAGTTTTACACACACTGTTGGCAAAAATAGATCAGGATTTGAAATTGAAAGACCTGAAAGAGAGAGACATCAAGCACATAGGCAACAAAGAGATGAACATGATTTTCCATTGCCTAGACCCCGAGAGCACCCAAGAACCCTTAGACCCACTCAAGTGATCAAGGCAATGAAGAATTATTTTGACGAGACAGGAGATCCTTATGATCATGTGGCCGAGTTCAAACAAGTGTTAAGAGCTAAACAGGTTGAGGATTTGTTCACCCAGTATGAGGCATTTGGTTTGACTCTTGAGGGCACTACCTTAGCTTGGTTTCAACCACTGAGTAGTTGCAACGTTGGAAGGTAAAAAATCTATCATTTCTGTTCATTTTCTGATTTTCTTCTTCATCTTCATCATCATCACCATCACCATCTTCTCCCATCTTCTTCTTCATAGAAATTTCTTGTTTTTTAGTGCATTTTCACCATTTTCATACCATTTTTCATGCATTATTGTGTGAGAAGGAGTTAGCAAGTGCAAGGGAGAGCAGGCGCCTATGTTTTTTCATGATTTTCTGCACATACGGAGCTCGCCATTGATCGGCGCTCAAAAATTAGAAGTTCCCACCAAAAAAACACGATTCTGACTGAAAATCGCGATTTTCATAATATTCAAATTAAAAAAAAAATACAATTTTCTATTTCCCGCCTAAAAGCTTTTTGAAAAGAACACGATTTTGGGATCATTCTCAAAATCGCGATTCTCTGATTGTGCTCAAAATTACGATTTTCAAGTAAAAAACACGCTTCTGAGAAGGCACGATTTTCAGTGGACTCGAAATCGCGATTTTCACAAATCACGATTTTCAACTAAAAACACGATTTTGGGGAAACACGATTCTTTGATTGGATCCAAAATTGCGATTTTCAAAAACACGATTTTCATTCAAAATCGCGATTTTCAAAAGACGATTTTCAATCAAAATCGTGATTTTCTGGTCATTCTCAAAATCGCGATTTTCAGGCCAAAAACACGATTTTGACCAAACACGATTTTCATTAAAAATCGGGATTTTCATGTCAAAAACACGATTTTGAGAAAACACGATCTTCATTCAAAATCGTGATTTTGTGATCACACTCAAAATCACGTTTTTCAGGATTCTCACTCAAAATCACGTTTTTCATGATTCTCACTCAAAATCGCATTTTTCACGATTCTCACTCAAAATCACATTTTTCACGATTCTCACTCAAAATCGCTTTTTCCATGATTTCCATACAAAATCACCTTTTTTGGGATTGTTCAAATTATGATTTTCATCACTGCTCAGCATCATGATTTTCATGATTTCACAAAATCGTGATTTTTGTGGTTGCTTTGCATCACGATTTTCATGATCCCTCAAAATCGCGATTTTCATAAGAGATCAACATCGTGATTTTCAGAGCTCCCAAAATCGCGATTTTCAGACAAAATCGTGATTTTTCCAAAAGGTTCTGTTTGCCTTTTTTGACCCCCAAGAGCTTGATTTGACATAATGTTTTCACCAAAAGTCCATTTTTTTTAGTTCTATAGCTTGTTGGAAAGCTTGTTTCGAATCCTACATGGCCTAAATTGTTTTTGGTAAGAATAATGCGTTGATTTTCAGATAGGATATTTGAAGTTGACCCTCAGGTGGGACCAAGAACCCAAGGGGACTCCAAAGGATTTTGAACCATACCAAGGGAAAATTTTGGGCTCTTAACCAAATCTTATGAACCTGAGATATGGTAGACACCTAGGCAAGGATAGACAAAGCATTAGATCTTCTGAGGCTAGTGTCAACCATACAGCTAAGTCTTGGGCACAACAACTAAGTGGTGATCCTTATGTACTAAGTTCAGACACAAGTGACTCAGAAATTTCTTTTAGCATGGGGAAACCTACAGGGGACTCAGGAACTGCCTACCTACAAACACTAGAAGGTCCATATAAGACACAGTTGGAATATATTCGGACCAACCGATTAGCTGCTCGCATCTATGAGAATGGCCTAAGGCGATCAGTGGTCCAACTCAAAAATCCAGATCAACCCTTTGGACTTGAACACCCAGTAGTCAAGTTCGAAGAGGGTTCATACATTGATAAGGAAGAAACCAAAAATGTGGTCACCAACCTACTAGATAGGACCGATGAGTTTGGAAATATCATTCCTAAGAATGAGATAAGAGACCTAGAACAAGGAAATGTAGGACAAAGACCCCAAACTCCTAGAGGTAAGTCAGTTTTGACTAGAGTGATCACTCCAGATTGGACCCCTCAAGATAACAAAAGCATAGAACTATTCTTGAATAGAGATATAGAGGAAGCCTTTTGGAGATTCAAGCCAGATCAACCTAGCCAATTGGGTATAGTCATCATCTACAAATTCAAAGATCCTGAGATACCAGGCAAAGTTGTCTACCTGGACAACACATCAGAGAAAATGTTCTTGGTATCAGAGCATGATAAGCATACATATACTTGGCAGGGTGAATTGATCTTTCCTCCACCACAATCCAATGTGTCCCATGGCCTCCAAGGAGTAGGATCATCCAAGTCTCATGAAAACCAGAAGGAAAGAGCCAAAGAGAGACCTGAGGTCAGTTTTACACACACTGTTGGCAAAAATAGATCAGGATTTGAAATTGAAAGACCTGAAAGAGAGAGACATCAAGGACATAGGCAACAAAGAGATGAACATGATTTTCCATTGCCTAGACCCCGAGAGCACCCAAGAACCCTTAGACCCACTCAAGTGATCAAGGCAATGAAGAATTATTTTGACGGGACAGGAGATCCTTATGATCATGTGGCCGAGTTCAAACAAGTGTTAAGAGCTAAACAGGTTGAGGATTTGTTCACCCAGTATGAGGCATTTGGTTTGACTCTTGAGGGCACTACCTTAGCTTGGTTTCAACCACTGAGTAGTTGCAAATATCGCGATATAGGTCAACTACTAGAGGAATTCATTGTAGAATTTTCCAAGAGTGGTATCAGGCATAACACATCATCTTTGATCCACAGCTTCAAGCAGACACCCCAAGAAACAATGCGACTAGCAGGTCAAAGGTTTAGACAGTACCTAGAAAGATGCCCTGCTCCAGAGTTACCCACACCAGCCAAACAAGTGGCTTTGTTCTTAGATGGCTTACTAAGCACCAAGTTAAGATCATATGTGTACTTGAAAGAGCCTAGAAGCATAGAAGAGTGTGTGCGGACCTGCATTGACATAGAAGACAACTTGGGTGAGGAGTTAGGACTATCCAAACTCTATAAAGTCTCTGACAGTTCTACTAGTCATACCTCTAGAGTCTCCATTGAGCTGGATGAGATAGCAGAGCAAGTTTCCAAGAATCTAGGAGTTCAAAATAGACAAATACCAAGAGTCACCTCCTTGAATCGGTGTTATACTTGTGGAGGGGACCAAATGGCTAATGTTTTCCCAATGCAAAACCAAAATGTGAAAGAAAGGAATGCCCCATATTTCACTATTGAGAGAAAATACATGAACCATACGGCTCAAGATTGTCCTTACAATAGACAGGCTATTAGACAAACTTATCAGCAACCTTACCAACAAGGTAGGTATCATAAACAATACCAACAGCCATATTATAGACCACAACAACAATATCAAGCACAATATAGGCCACAACCAGTCCTAGGAAACCAACTGCCACCTCCTGCCAATGTAGTTCCAGTTAAGTATGCAGTGGCAAAAGAGAACCTTAATAGAGCTTTGGTGCCACTAACCCCATTGGTCTCAGAAAATGACTCTCATGCTCAGAAAATGACTACTTCCATGAAGGTAGTCCACATGCATATTACACAAAGTTGCCTGAGTATAGTGAGATTTACTCATATCACTATGAGGCACCACCTATGGAACAAAATTGGGAGCCTGAATACTCGAATGTCATGTAAAAAAATCCTAACCCTAGGCCCCAGTTGAGACAAATGAGACCACAAGCCCCTAGAGGACCATGTTTTAGATGTCGGGGCGACCATTTCATTCCAGATTGCCCCCACCATCTTCGGGTCAAGGACAAAACATCACAATACAAGCCTTTTGCCCTGAGTGCAGCAAAGACCATCTCCTGAGAGATTGTCCAAGGAACCCCTCTAGTGCGCCCAAGGTCACACCCATAAATGTGGTAGGCTTAGTGACGGATTCAAGTTCAAGTAGTAGTAATGTGGCTCCTATACAGGCAGTTATTAGGGCACAAGCATTAAAACAAGATAAACCAGCAGAACAATCCGAGTCAAGTGAATCAGGAGAGCCTAGTAAGTGGAAAACAAGAACATCGAAAGATACCAGAGCGAAGGCCAATCGCAAGTGGAATAAAAAGTTATTGGAACTTGAAGAAATCCTGAAAGAAGCAGAAACAAAAATAGAAGACATTGCATCTCAAAGTCCCTTGCATGCCAAAACTCCATCCACTCGACCTCATCCCACCCCTCCACCCATTGTAAATAGACCACAACCAGGGTCTATTCTTGCAGATCCAACCCCAGAAGGTTTGGACATGATGTTCAAGGCCTACCAGGCTCGACTTCAAGAAGGGCCAACGGCTATAAACCTAGACAAGAGTTACCTTAGAGCAGATTTAGAGATTGAACGGATGAAAATGTGCATGAAAATGGTAGAACAAGCTCAAGCTATGCTTGAGACTATTCAAAAAATCAATCAAACAAACTCTGTCAAACCAGATTTGCATTTCCAGGGCTTATTAGAAATATAAGAGCAGTTGGTAAACAAACCGCAGGTTTCTTTACCTCCACATGCTCAACCAGTTGTTGAAAGAGAAAGATCACCACCAAGGGAAGCTTATGTTCCTAATTCCATGGATGTTGGAACACCTCTTTCGATTCAAGAATACTCTCAAGAGTTCTTGCGGGAAATACAAGAGGAGAAATGGGCCAAGGAGAAGGGTAATTCCCCTCCTATTCGTGAGATTGATGACCTTCATGATCAATTTCCCCAAGACATTCCATCAATTTATGGAGATGAAGCAGAACAACAAGAAGATGAAAGATTAGATTTTGAATTTAATACTTTAGAAGAGCTACCACAATTCACTGGCCCTTGGGAATCTAAATCTCTTCATATCAGAGCTCCCACAATACTAGTAAGAAATGAGGACTCAGTGGTTCGTGAAGAACACTAAGGTTCAGTGTCATCTCACCGTAGAAGAGATGCTCAAAGCAAAACCTGAGCTATGGAATCATGTGAAGGATCAAGTTCCAGAACTTGATTCCAAAACGCCAAAAGCAGGCTCTAAGCAAAAAGTTCCAGAGATACCTCTCGATAAAATAGGGGACATGTGTGAGGGTGAAGAAGGTAATACTTATCTTCCAATCACCTACCAAGGTTACACAACCAAAGCAATCATAGATTCAGGTGCTGGTGTTGCTATTGTGACCACCTCCTTGTGGAAGCAATGGGGCAAACCCACATTAAGAACAACTAGAATGAAGCTTCAAATGTCCGACAGTCATTTTGAAAGACCTCTAGGATTGCTAGAAGGGATAACTCTAACCACTTGTGGTGTAGAGTTTGAACACACATTTGCTATATGTGACTTTGAGAAAAATAATGTCTACGAGATGATCCTAGGAAGACCCTTCCTATGACAATTGCAAATAGTACACGATTTGGGAACCAACTCCTTGTACTTACAGCACTTAGGGGTCACCACCAAGGTCAACTTGAAGGATTACACCTTCAAAGATGTACCATCCCTACAACGGAATCCTATCCATAAAGAAAAAGAAGATACTATCTTTGTGCATTCTGGAAGCTCACCTAATCCATCCTGGTTGCATGAAGATACTCATTTGTGGATGTGCAAGGTCGTTGAGGAAGAGGAAAAATGCTTAAAGGCGAGAGAAGAAGGAACTTCTCAAGGAGATAGACCAGTTAAAGACCCAGCCTACACACCGATGATCTTTCCAGATGAGGAATTTGAGCCTCATGGCTGGCCAGAAATCTTAGCTACCATGGACATTGCAGTCAATGAAGAACAATGGAAACCTCATTGTGATGAAGAGGGTTATGATATTTCAGTGTTCATGTGTCAGCCCTTGTTGGAAGAATGTGACCCTAGTGATGTCATAGAAGAAGAAGAAAATGACGATGATCTAGAGTCCATTGTGATGGATAGTTGCTTCATCTCAGGCTAGAAGATGTAGGAGTATTGACTCAAAAAGAAGAAGAACCTCTCACAAGTATTAAAACGGTAAATTCAAAGGATGGAAGGGAGAGCAGTCAAAAGAAAAAGAAAAGAAAAGCTAGGAAACAAGAAGAGGAGGAGTCATTGTTCGAAGTACCAGACAATTTCAAGAAATATGAAGTTGAAGATCAAAAAATTTTGGTACGAATTCGTGAGAGAGGCCATCATAGGAGAAGCATATGATAACAAAGAAAAGACCAAGAAAATTGTAATAACCATTGAAGGGAATGAAGAGAGATGTACGTACATAGGAGATGACCTGAGTGCAAAAGAAGAAGCAGAGCTTGTTGCTCTATTAAGGGAATATAGGGACGTGTTTGCGTGTCACTATAGAGACTTGACAGGGGTAGATCAAAGAATTTGCTCTCATACTATCCCCATGACTATTGATGCCAAGCCTACCAAACAAAAGCCCTACACATATAATGATATATATGCAGCCAAGATAAAAGAGGAAATTGATAGGTTGATTGAAGCTAGATTTATCTACGAGATTGAGCATACTGAGTGGGTGTCCCCCATTGTAGTGGTGCCCAAGAAGAACGGGAAATTGCAAGTGTGTATTAACCTTAAAAAGGTTAATACCGCTACGATCAGAGATAGTTATCCGCTTCCAATCACGGAACACCTATTGGAGCATGTTGCAGGCAAGGAAGTTTATAGCTTCCTTGATGGATTTTCAGGTTACAATCAAGTAGCCATTGCCCTAGAAGATCAACACAAAACGGCTTTTGCCACAGAGCGAGGAATCTTTGCATTTTGTGTGATGCCCTTTGGGCTCACAAATGCACATGCAACATTCCAAAGGCTCATGTGTCATGTCTTCAAAGAGTTCTTGCGAAAGAGCTTAGAAGTATATGTGGACGATTTATGTGCTCATTCCCAAGAAAGAAGATACCACATCCCTGAGCTCAAACAAATCTTCAACAAGTGTAGAGAATATCGAGTGTGTCTGAACCCAAAAAAGTGTGTATTCATGGTAAGACAAGGTAAAATTTTAGGTCACATTGTTTCTAAGAATGGAATCTCAACAGATGAAGACAAAGTAAGAGCCATAGCGGAGTTGCCAAGGCCAAGGAATGTTAAAGAGGTACAAGCCTTTATGGGCCATTGTGGATATTACCATAGGTTTATCCACATGTATGCGATCATAGCTAAACCTCTTTATGGTTTGCTGACAAATTTTGAGTGGAATGACGAATGTGAAAATTCCTTCAATGAGTTGAAGAAACTTTTGTGCACAACACCAATATTGACCACTCTTGATTGGAATAAGCCATTCCACATCCATGTGGATGCCTCCAATCATGCCATAGGATGTGTGCTAGCACAACCCATAGGTGAAGGAAATCTAGATTTGCCTATAGCATATGCCAGCAGAAAGCTCACTACAACTGAGCGAAATTATACAACAACAGAGAGAGAAGGTTTAGGCATGGTATATGCTGTGAAGAAGTCTAGGCACTATCTATTGGCCAATAAGTTCAAGTTTTTCATTGATCATCAAGCTTTGTTATATTTGGTCAATAAACCTTGCAATACAGGATGTCTAGTAAGATGGTTCCTCTTGCTAATGGAATATGACTTTGAAGTTGTTGTTAGAAAAGGTAGGACCCACCTTCGGGTAGATCACCTTTCTCGCATCACTTCAGGCAAGTCACCGCATGGAGTGTGTGATGAACTACCTGATGCTTATCTGTTCAGTTTGGAAGTTGTTCCTAAATGGGCAAATAAGTTGGTACCAGTCCTAACCTTTAGACCCGCAAATAAGAATGTGAAAACGTCACAAGAAGAAATTGTAAAAAGCATAGAAATATCACATATTGGCAGGAAGCATGTACAAACAAGATACAGAAGGTGTACTAGCTTGTTGTGTTGAGGATGATGAACATAGTAGTTGGTTGCAACAACCTCATGAAGGATTGCTAGGCAATCACTATTCTAAACGACGAACATTGTAGAATCTGAAGCGTTTAGGAGTGTATTGGCCTAGCATGGACAAGGAAATACACGACTGGATTAAGAAATGTCCAATGTGCCAAGAGAAACCCCCAATGGAGCATGCGACCCTTTATCAAGTGTCATTAATTCCAGATTGGAGCGCTCCATTGGTAGAATTTATGAGATCGGGAACATTACCCAAAGAGGCTAGTCTAGCAAGAAGACGTAGCATGGAGCAAGAGGCTCAGGACTATGCCTTAGTTGGAGACAACTTATATCGAAGAGGCAAGGATGGTTACCTGCGATTGTGCGTTCATGAATTCGACTATTTGAAAGTCTTAGAAACTGCCCAGAGTGGTGTTGTGGGTGGACATTTTGGTCCTGATTGAGTAATCAAGACCATTCTATTCTCAAGACTTTGGTGGCCCACTCTTCATACGGATGCACATACCTATGTGAAGAAATGCGACACATGTCAACGTGCACAATATCCAATAAGAAAAGATGAGATGCCTTTGAGGCCAATGATGGGAGGACATGCATTTTTCAAGTGGGGCATAGACTTTGTAGGTCCTATTAACCCCCCAGCTAAAAACTTCCATGCAGAGTATATTATTGTAGCCACATGTTACCTTACAAAGTGGGTAGAAGTCAAGGCCACAACAAAGAATGATGCTCAAACAATGGCAGAGTTCTTATTTGAGAACGTGTTCACAAGATATGGATTACCGATAGAGTTAATAAGTGATTGAGGTACACACTTCTTGAATGAAGTGACTGACAATCTTCTCCAAGAATTTTTGGTTGTACATAAGAAGTCAGCCCCCTATCATCCACAAGCTAATGGACAAGCTGAGAGCACAAACAAGATCCTATGTAATGTCTTGACCAAGCTTGTAAATAACAAACGCTCTGATTGGGATAAACAACTTCATCATGTTGTTTGGGCTTACTGAGTTGCCTACAAAATGGTACTCAATGCCACCCCATTTCAGATGGTCTTTGGACAGAATGATGTGCTACCATTAGACTTTTTGATCCGAGCTTTAAAAGTAGCACAAGAGCATGAGTGGAATAGACATGAATTGTCATCTAGGATCTTTGATCTAGAATGCTTAGGTGAGACGAGGCTACGAGTGTCAGCAGGCATCTTTGCTGGAAAGAAAAGACAAAAGGCATACTTTGATGCACACGTCAAAGATAAAGGATTGAAAGAGGGAGACCTGGTGCTACTTTATACACTAAAGCAACATGCCCATAAGTTGGAAAAAAGAGGATACGGATCCATGATCATTAATAGAATTTCCACTAGTGGTGCGTTTAGTTGGCCACTCTAGAAGGCGACAACTTGCCAAACTATATTAGTGGATGTAGAGTCAAGCTGTATCAAGAACCTCTTAGAGAGGATATGCTAATGAGACTCAACACTGATAAGAAGCGAAAAAAAGAAGAGTTGAGGGTGAGAGAAGAAGCACAGGCAGAGGCTCGAGAGCATATTAGGCGAAATAAGTTAAGGTGACTAGGCCTAAATGTCAACTCAAAAGCCCCAAAATATCACATGGACATGTGCCAAAAATCAGGAATAATTACTTCTCAAGTCATTGACCGGCATCCCTTTGTGACCATAGAGATAGGACAAGGAAAGAGTGCAGGGACTGTGAAAGCATTGATTGACTCAGGTGCAACAACTAGTGCAATTAGATTTTCCTACTGCCAAGACTTGCAATTGAACATCAATCCCATAGAAGCTTATCTCATAGGACTGGGAGGTGTGGAAACCCCTTGTTTGGGCGAGGTGGAACTTCCCATCTACCTTCAGGATGTTCCAATGAAAGTCAAAATGCTAGTATGTCACGATGAAGACATTACAGAGCCACTTGTCTTGGATCAAGATTGGATTTATGACCATGCAGTTAACTTGAACCTAAGAAGTCAAATTCTTCAAGTTTGGATACAGGAACAATGCATTACATTAGAATTAGAGAACTTCATGCTCACAAATCCAGATGTCACACATTGTCTTAGTTCTTCTAAGACTAATCATATAGAAGAAGATGTTGTATTTTGTCAAAATCTCTATGATGCAGAAGGAGTCAACCGTGGAAGAATAGGTTCGAAGGCGAGTGGATCTCTCTTTTTCTTCAAAGACTCAGGTAGCCACAATAATTCCACCACAAAGGCAAACACAACCGTTCAAGACAACTGCTATATCAAATAGAAAGATGCCATTTGACAAGAAAGTAGTTCCGGGCATGAAGCAAATCTGGGTACAAAAAGGAGAGCAACCACCAGCCTTGCCAATGCAATTCCCACCCATGCAAGCCAACAATGTGAAGACCATAACCAAGCAACCACCACCAACTCAACAAGAAGGTTTGCGACAAATTTGGGTGCCTAAGAAATTAGTTGCAGCTCAACAAGGGCGATTACACATGTGGGTTCCCAAAGGACTCTCACATGCACAAAGGTTTATGCTCTCCACCATGAAAAAGGTCTCAACCAAGAAGCCAAGGCGAGAAAATGGAAAGAACCAAGCACAGAGACCACAAGAGGATAAACTCACCTCTTCGACAATAGCTAGAAGAAAAACAACAATGGTATGGGTATGGAAGCCAAAAGCACCGGTAGGTCCCATAGAATGAAAGAGCCAACCATGAAGGATCAAACCCTCAAGAAACCATCCAAACATGAAGCAACCAAAGGAGATCACTACACAGTCGAAGACCGTTCTCAAATGGATTCCTATAAGGAGGAATGATCAACTATCATCTCAATACAATGGATACCTCCAACAAAGATGGCATCAACATCTGCAAGTGACATCAAGCCTCGACGAGCGACAACCATGTGCTCCTTGCACAACCCTCTCTTTTGCACCATTCAGGTCATGCATTTCCAAAGTATGCATTAATATAGGGCCACATTACATGGCCATGCATAGACACAATTAAGAGTCCCATGCACAAGAGCACATTGACACATGTAAACTATTTTTTTGATACTAACCTTTGTCTTCTTGTTTTGGGACATTGTTTTGCAAAAACAAAAAATAAAAAGAAGAAAAAAGAGAGAGAAAGAACTTGTTCCCAGGATTGGCTCATGGAACATGAATGAGTCATGCTTAGTTGAAGGTGGAACCATTGATTACTAGGCAATTATCAGTTTGGATAGAAGTGTGTCTTGGTTAGCAGATGATATTATTGTTGCCTTATCTGGTAGACGTCAAGCACTTGGCATGCACATGGCATCCACAACTATTGTTTCCCCTTACCTTAGTAGGAGGGAAGAGCTTGAAGGTCCGCAATTTGAGAGATGCTTAACTACTGTATGCATGAGAGCATCCAAGGAGATATCTACAAGGGGTAGTTTTGGTACCCTGTAGATTCTTGCATGTATACTAGATGAGAAGACTCCTGCTTATGGTGAGCTAAAGAGAATATGTGAAACTAATCTTGGTGTAGTTACTCAATGTTGTTTGACAAGGAATATATAGAAATTCAATTCTCAGTATTTGGCAAATGTTGCTTTGAAAAGAGGAGACAGGACCAGGCACTCAAAAAATTTCATCAGTGGACCATCAACATGGACATTCATAGACAATGTTCCATCACAAATGTCAGGTGTACGACACAAAGAGATAAACATCCATCGAACCTTTACCATGGTAAGTATCTTTACTTTGGAAACACCATAACCATGACAGATTAGGAAACCTCTTCGTCGGCATACCCTTGAGCACTTAGCTCAAGACCCCCAATTTTTGCACTATACTTCTTCCAATGCATTTTCCAAGTAAGCATGCATAGGGCTACATTACAAGGCTGTGCAGAAGGCACATATTTTACTCAACCCATGCATGAACACACTTACCCATCATTTATTATGGGTTACGGGTACTTGGCATGACTCCTATGAACATCACCTTTGGAAGATCTAAAGGCCATCAATGGAGACTCACAACAACACATTTATGCTGGAATCCAAGGATGAAGCACATATCACGGGACTAAAACTTACATAGGCTCAAAGTGACAGATGAAGAACCAAACAACCAACCCTACCACATTGGGAAGATAGACGGCTCTTGTTCCTACAGAATGGACACTACCTCCCAAAGCACTACCTGGAACAACCATTACAACAAGGGACTGTCAGGGACGACAGACTCGAGAGGGGGGGGGAGTGTTGAAGCTCAAGGTCAAGGACAAATCATGGAAGTGCATCAAAGAAGTGGACACACAAGAAAAGGGAGCAAGTAGGGAGCTCCAAGAAGTGTATGTCGAATTGTCACAAGAATCCCCTACAAACTTAATAGTGATTTTCATCACTAAAAGCCATTGTAAATACCATTTCATATTTTTATAACTCCATTTTGTTCAAGCCGAGTAGTCCTCGAGCTTGAGGAGTATTAGAAGTATCATCCTATTAATTTTCATAATTTTTAGACTTCGTTTGAGCCCTCAAATAAGCCTTGTAACCTAATTTTTAACTAGGCCGGAGACTAGGCCTGGACAGGGCCAAAACGACTCAAAAAACTATAAAAAGAGCTAGAGAGCTCATTTTTTAGGTTAGCTTGTTAGAGAATAGAGCTTTTGTAAGAGATTTCTTTTGCAATCGAAGCTTTCCATTGTTCCTCTCTTTGATCTTACCTTGTGCGTGTGTGTGTGTATGTGTGTCCATGCTTGTGTGCTTTCACTCACACACTTGTGCCTTCACTTGCTCTTGGTCTTCATACCGGTCCTCACGTCTCCCTGGATTGACAAGTAAAGGAGGTGGTGCTTACGCTTGAGCTACATACCCGCTCTAGGAGTAGAAGTAGGCGACACAACATCTCTCACACTACCTCCAAAACATCCATCTCCTCCAAAACTACCTATAGATCCACTCCTTGAACCTCCTCCTCAGAGAGTGATCTCGACCTACGGGATGGGCCAACACTTGTATCGTGCTGAGGTGTCAAACACACACATCTACCGCTAGAGCCACTAGTGGATGGATGAGAAGATAGTTGTGGTGGAGTCATAAAGCTAGGAGACATACCTCCGGTGGTAGTACCACCGTCCGTAGAAGTGACACCGATAGGCATGACACCGATGGGAGTGAGGCTAGCAGGAGTGAGGTCGACAGGAGTGAGGCTGGTAGGAGTGAGGCCGGCAGGAGTGAGGCAAGGGAGAGTGCTACCACGAGTGATCCAGTACTATGACACAACGACCATATACACGGGAGGTGCTTGAGATATAAACTCCAAGAATGGATCCTCTATCATGGAATGTGGAGTGATTGGAGGATTCTCTCCCATCGTGCTTTGTAACAAAATAAATCAAATAATTAGCATATGATAATAAAGGTAATATAGAGAAATAGTAGTGTACAAAGTAACATAGAAAAGAAAATAAACACAAATTAGTATGTAAAAGTGTTTGATTAAAAAATCCTCTATTCTAGCATCCTCTTGGAGATCTGATGCACAAAGAATATCTATCTCTATATTGGCAATCTTTAAATCTCTTGGTATGTTAGCTTCTTCTTGATCATCATCTGTTGCTTCATCATGTATCTCGTCTTCTTCAAAGACCTATTCATCTCGGACAATGGTCTCTTCCTCCTCGACTACCAAATGAATCTTAGAGTCCACTACAGACGGAATTTCTATGTTCTCACAATTTTTTCTACTATGTGGGGAGACTTGTAAAAGAAGTAGCCACTCTAGTTCTTTCGAATCTGGTATAAAAACAACTTGCTCATAGTGTTTGGGAAGTACAAATGTATCTCTTTCATTCATCCATAGTTTTGTGGAATCGATTTGAAGCAAATTACTCTTATCCAGCCTCACTATTGTGGTTCTTGTAGAGGTGACTACTTTGAACCATTTCACAAAAAAAACAAAGTAATCAAACTTTCTAAAGGATAGCTTCAAGATATCTTGAATCACTCCACAATAATCTAGCTAGCCTTCTTGAGCATTATCGTCTCTTGCGCTAGCTCTACTTTTTTGGAAAAAGTTCACCATCACCCCACTATCAAAAGTAGATCTATTTTTGTGGATTCGTGTGATCTAAAAGTGTTGTCCATGAGACCATAGTGCACCGTATTTAGAATACTCCCAATCACATCCCTTTGTGAGTTCTTCTTCTACTTCAGAGATATCTTCACCCACTACCTTTGCTTGTGAAACCACTGTATCTAGCCATCTGCTCATTGGAAAGGGTGGAAGAGGTCAAAGACTTTCCAAAAGCGATAAAAATCAAGTAGAACAATTCTTTCAAAATTGAGGTCTTTCCTTTGCGTTTCTCTCCTTGGCAAGCTCATACCTTTCTAACCACTTCTGCATAAGCTCAGAGTTAACGATGCAAAACTTCATTGCCTTCTCTCTGAAAGTTGCATCCATTTTTCTTTGCATCCCTTTACCTTGAGGTTTATTGCCTACGAGACAACATCTTGATCATCGCTCCATAAGCGAGGCATTTTTGGGCCAGACATGCATAGAAAATCAGTTATGAATACAAGAGACTCTTGTATGAGCCATCGAATAGAGACTATGAAATTGATGAAGAGATTTTAGACAAAGACAAGGAGGATAAGGAATGACAAAAACACTGAGCAAAAAAAAAGAAGGTGAAATAGTTTTTTACTTCATTTATTTTTAAGTTTTTTATATAGTTTTGTTTCATGCATTTCATGATTACACAAGTACATTATTCTCACATGTAAATTAAATTATTGAAATTATGAAGAGATGAGTTAGAAACTGAAGTAGGAATGTGTATGAATTGGAGATAAGAATTTATGGCTATTGTAAAGATGGACGAGGGAAATCTTAACTTGCAACTCTTAGTAGAGGTAAGCTTATTTTATATAGGTAGGGTGACTTAATTTCTAAAACCATTTAGCTAATGAGATCCTAATTCTAGATTTAGCATGCTTCTAGAACCTCTGCTCTGATTAGGGGTTAATCCTTTCTCCTTTAACAAAAAACTTATGAAGAAAAAAATAAATAAATGAAAGAAGCAGTACATCAATGGTTGCTACAAAGTAAAAGAAGAGAAAAGAAAAAATAAGAAAAGAAAAAGAAAACAAAACAGTGTTCATGACTCAGGTGTGGTCTCGAAACCACTCCTGAAATGTATTATGCAAGCTATATGAGGCAGATGTATGCTCTAGAGGAATGGCTTAGTAGCATCTTATGGCACATGGCTAAGAAAATGAGTGCTAGAACACTTATGTAAGATAAACATTACTTTTGAACAAGGTCAATAGAAGAGCGAGTACCATGGCTATCTAAATGATTTCTATAGGATTTTCTAAAACTTGTTTTCAATTTCATGCATTGAACAAAATAATTTTGATTCAAGCTTAAGTAATTTTAAAAGGTACTACCTTCTATAATCTACAAGTTGGCCCATCGAGATAATGTGCAGGTTTAGTGGGGGTAGATGTCAGAAGGATTTCTCCATTCCCACTAACATTCTATAGAGAGAAGTAGATGGGAAAAGAGAGAGAGAGAGAGAGAGAGACAGAGAGAGAGAGAGAGAGAATTTTCTTCATGCCCCTCCTCATGACTCTTGCTACACACACAGGCGACAAAGATCAAGTCATCTAGAGCTATTGCATAGAAAACATGCTAGATACCTAAATTAGGGGGGAGAGAGAGGGGGGGCTCCAAGTGCTACAAATCAAAGGATGCCTGCACTTTACAAAGAGAGAGACACACACACACACAGAGACAGAGAGAGAGAAAGAGAGAGAGAAAAAGAGAGAGAGAAAGAGAAAGAGATAGAGAGGAGTGGCCGCCATAATCAACCAGAGGGAGAGAGAGAGTGAGAGAGAGAGAGAGAGAGCGAGAGAGAGAGAAAGAAAGATGACTCTAAGTTGCTGAAATAGGTATGGCTTGGGTAGTGGAGAATTGCGCTTTTATAATCTAGATAGGATCAAAAAAGAAATCATGTGAAAAACCATGGCATTTTTTCAAAGTTCTTCAAGAGTGTTTTGATGCAACATAAAACTGATGGACAATGTAGAAGTTTTCTCATTTGGCTACACATATAGAGGGAGAGAGAGAGAGAGGGGAGAGAGAGAGAGAGAGAGTGTGAAATAAAGTGATATTAACGTCTTTCGAAGGTCAAATTTGGCCTATGAGACAAAACCATGTACACGTGTAGTAACTCTTGTGTAGAAATAAAATGGAATAGTACTCACTACACAAACTACTGAAAAATCATCAAAATAACCACATGGTAGTGTATCGGGTGATGGAGAGGTAGTAGGGATAATGTAGTGGTGTGTGGGGAGATGTGGCTTTGGCTCTACAGATAATGATCACCTAATACATGGGGGCCCCATGATAGGAGTGAATATGTATATCCTAACTAGAAATAATGGGTGGAGGTGGGTAGAGTATGTGATACATCCACTATGGTATCCTCATGGTATAGCCATCTGTATCCAGCCCTATGTGGTCGATGTCGCAGTCTTTGTGTCGCTGCCTACTGGAGGGTGAACCTATGCCTCTAGAAGGTGGGCCCCTCTGATGTAGCCCATCTCATTGAAAGAATTGAGTAATGGTCTGCTAGGTACTCACCCGTGTCGAATGCGTGGGCTGTTCAAAAACTCTCGTCTCTCATATGCGACTGTGAGGAAATGTCCCAACCTCCACTAGTCTCTCGTGGTCATGCAGAACTATAATGACTCCTCTATGTGGAACTGTGCTCATAGATCTGAGTATGCTCTACATCTGGTAACAAAGTGCTCCTCACTCTCTATCTCTATATGGCATACTGGGCACCATGTCTCCTCTCTAGGGACTACCCTGGTCTGACCACTCTTGATCTCGAGCCGATGTGATGAAACTCGAAGCTACTCAATGCTGACTCAGAGGTGGTGTGCTAGGTATGTCTGCATGTATCATAGAGTCTCAATGAAGCCCTGGTCTGAGATCTGTAAAAAATTCTCATGGTACTGGAGCATTTTTGGTGACATTGTATCCTTGGGGCTAATTCATGTCCTCTGTACGTGTCAAATGACCCAATTCCTCTCTTGGTGGGAGAGAAAGTAGGTGGGGACCTGTAAGTCGTACTACAATGGTGGCAGTCTATCTATGTCAAACCCATGATGAGCCAACCAATCTCATGTCTATGCATACCATGAGGAGGTGTCTCCTACTAATGTCGTGTCGTGTGATGCTTGGAAAGTTTGGTAAGTGATGCACTATGTGTCCATGCTCTGGATCCTATGTAATAGGCATACTATCTGGAACAATGCCTCTAGTAGCATCGGTGGTGTCGTGAGCTCTACTCTGATAATATCACATGGTACTGAGGGCTTGCTTTGGACGAGCCTAGCAATCATGAGAATATGTGGCCTCTCTAATGCTCTCCATGTTGATGTAGCTAATCCCGGCCCCCATATGGCTGCTCCATACATGAGCACTAGTATAACCAGCGTGTTGAAGAGCCACCCCTTTGTGCGGGGCTCTTGAAAGTGCGCTTGGGGGCAATGTCTCTCTATCAAGGCTAGTTCTACATATCCACATGTGATGTAATCTTGGGCTGCCTAAGACATAGAGAAAACCCCAAGAGCTGCTGGGAATCTCACTCCTAGATAGACATATGATCTGATTACCTCAATCAATCTACTGAATATTGTGAAAGAACTCTGTCTCCTCACTTGAGCTGATGTATGAAAAATCATAACCTTGGTTTTACTAAGGTTCACGAATATTCCTCTATGTATGCAAAAGTCATCTAAATCTTATGTGGACTCTGAAACTAGCACAATATCATCAGCATATAAAAGAATATGAATAGTGGTTCCTCATACCTCAACACCCTCCCCTCCCTACTATCGTATGAAGTCCACTATCTCATCAATGTATAGACCAAAGAGGGTGGGTGAAAGAGGGCACCCTTACCCTGATGGTGCTAGCAAGTGAGTGGGATAAGCCATCTATAGATCTGACTCTACTAGATACTCTCTCATATAAAGCATAGATCCCCCATATCATCTCATATGGAGCTCCGATATCGAGTAGACGTCTGAAGAGTCGATCCTTGGGAACTATTTCAAAGGCTTTGTAGAAGTCCACAAGGCATTAGTATAGTCTCCTCTTCCTCACTCTGACCTGGTCGATCAAGTATCTCA
The DNA here is from genome assembly GCA_020310875.1 of Ceratopteris richardii. NCBI lineage: Eukaryota > Viridiplantae > Streptophyta > Polypodiopsida > Polypodiales > Pteridaceae > Ceratopteris > Ceratopteris richardii. Next base: position 74,778,324 of record CM035431.1, on the reverse strand, counting down.
AAGTGAAGATGTGGCCAGTGGTAGAGTAGTCTTGTCTAAAGCCTGCCTGTCCTGGAGCCTTGATACCCTTCCTCTTGATGAGAGTTCTCAACTCTGTCTCTAGCAGTTCCTCTTATATCTTGGCCAATATGGATCCAATCATGAACATTTGATATATAGCTCGATCCATAACATTGCCTAACTTATGAATGGGCGCTATGGTGTGCTCCATCCATGAGTCAAGGAACCCTTCGACTAGTGCATGGTTGAAGAGGTGGGAAATGAGCGGTGCCAGAGTCCTACATCCATAGATGAGGTGTTCTACATATAAACTGAACTGGTCATGGGCTTTTCCATGTTGTAAATGGGAAATAGAATGGTTCACCATAGTGGGTGTGAAGAAGTAAGAGGTAGTTGGGTATGAGCTCTCTAGCTTGGGAATAGGGGGCTCGTCTGAATTCTGCTATAGGCTCTATGCATAACTATGCCAAATGCTCGAGTCTCGAATGGATGTCTGCTGTCTCCTCTCCCTCTACTGTTGCCATGCCACTGCACTATCCCGACTCATGAGCAAATGGTAGATATCCCAAAACTATCTCTCCTCCCATTCCTATTGGAGGAGATGGTGGACACTTTCTGGAAATGAGATGGTGCTGCAAACTCTTGCTTCATATAAGCTAAAATTGAGTTGAGGAGTGCAAAATAGAATTGTTGAGCCTTCCATGAAACACAAATAATCACCTAAGTACTTTTGACTATGATCCTCAAGTCATTGGATCAAAATAGATGAATAGGAGTTTTAACTATGAACCAAAAACTTGCTATTTTGGTCACCATATCTGCTCAAAGAAATGAACAGTACTAGCTCTCTGCTAGTATTTAAGTAAAATGCTTTTGGAAATACCTAACTAAGTAGGATAGCTAACTTTTGAAAGTAATTTCACTTAAAATGATGGACTATACTGAGAGAATGATGCTTAGAAAGTTAAAGGTATATCGCGACATTTTTGGGCTTCAACAGTATGCAGACTTGTGAGTAGAGTTTTGAAGATATCTCGAGATTTGCTAAAGAAATGAGAATGAAACTTTAAAACAAGAAGATAGATAGTATGTTGAATCTATATCAACTTAAATCACATCAAATGATCAAGTATATATTGAGAAATAGGTATGAGAAAGTCGATGTTCTGAGTTGAACATGATAGAGAAGTGAAGTAGAGATATGATCAATGTATATGTATTAAATCACATTGAATTACAATGATGTTGGTGATGTATAATTGTAGAATATGAGGCTAGTGAAGGAGGTATAGAATGAGCTCACTAATCATAGAAAATCCTTCATAAATGATCTTCAAATTGGGCTCATATCTCATGCGATTTTGAAGAGTTGGAGCCACTTTTTTGAAATCAAATTCAAACTCTTACCATAAAGTGAATCCTAAACTTCTTGACTTGCTTTCTCATCAATCACCTACCAGCTAATTTGTGATTTGATTCCTCCTAATACCACATGAGAGTAAGTGCTATTAACATATGCACTTTTACATGGATAAAAGTGAATGCTTTTTACAAGAGAACAGTCATATGTGATTTTATAAGGTGTCTTGATATGTTTAGGTACTGATGTGTTGAGCACACTAGGACAACCCGGGCACTTTTTTCCCTATTTAGGAGGTTTCTTTCTTCAAGCTTGTATATACGCCTATAGCCCTAATAGGTTACTTATCTCTGTACATTCTAGTGGTAATACATTCAATATTGTTTGTTGCGCTCCAAGATTCTTCTTCTTCTTCCTTGTCCTATTCGTGTGCTTCCACAAACATCTAACTCCAACAATTGGTATCAGAGCATGTTGCCGCTTCATCTAGGGCATCATTGACACCCCTTCGGTCACAATCTCAAAATCACACAAAATTTGGTGAGCATATTAAGGGTGATTACGAGATCAAAACAACTTTGCTATGTGGTGCCAAATTACCATCTAAGATTGTTTCTGCCTCTGAATGCACTATTGCAGTGCTTGTGCAAGCTATTTCATCTTTTTGCGCCAAAGATATATACAGGTTTTGGTTTGTCTGTATAAGCATCACAAAGTCTGCTACAGGTCTAACAGAAGTCATCAGGATAGTTCTGTTCAACTTTTTCAGATACAATCATTTTTTTGCATTAGGGTATTTTAGTTGATGGCCATGGCTAAAAGTAGTGATGTATTTTGCATGTTGGTTGTTGAGGATAAATTGGATGGTACCAATTACCCATTGTGGGCTTATATGATGCAACATGCATTTGTTGCAAAAGGATTGTGGAACATTGTGGACAGTGTTGAAAAATGTCCTATAACACTTGAAAATACAGGTATTGAAGCTGATGTAGATAGCATTGAAGATGCTGATATTCTTCAGATTCCTGTTCTTGCTAAGACTTCTGTTGAACCTACCGTAGAGAAAATTCATTGGGATGGTAGAGATGCTCAGGCCCATGCATTGATAGCCTTGTCTATCAAATGTGCCATTATTCCTCACATTCGCTCTTGCAAAACATCTAAGGATGCTTGGGATACACTTTGCACATTGTACCAAGCTAGGAATGAGGCTCGTGTTGCTTAGCTTTGAAAACAGTTAGAGAGCGAGCATATGAATGAAGGTGATTCTATGGATAGTTTTCTAACAAAGACCAAAGACTTGAGGGAACAATTGATTTTTGCTGACGAAGTTATACTAGATAGCTCACTTGTGTAGACTGCTTTGAATGGTCTTCTTGATTCATATCAGAGTTTTGCTTCTAATCTTTGTTTGATGATGAAAGGCAATCCAAATGCCTTGTCATTTGAGGAGTTCATCTTTGTTTTGTTGTAGGAAGATCAGTCTAGGTAGAACAGGTCCATTATGCACGTTGTAGATCAAGCTTTCCTAGCTAATCAGAAGGGCAAAAGTAAATGGAGCTCATCTACTAGTCAACAAAAATCTACAAATGCTTCACATTTGAAGAAGCAAGATAAAAATGAGAAGTAATTAGAAAAGCACTTCTTATGAAAGTACTGTAAAGGAAACGATCATGTCATAAAGAACTATCTGAAACTGGTTACAAAAGAGGAAAAGAAAAAAGAGGTTGGAATGGTTGTTGCAGAGGCATCTACACCAAAAACAGTGTGCTAATCTTGTGTTGAATGTAGAATGGGTGTTCAATACTATTTGCAGTTTTAACCCATCTTCTTTTGAAGAATGTATGTCTGCAGTAGACTCAGTTGTTTGGTACTTTGTGGGGCAACCAAACATATTACCTTGCAATGTAGTTTCTTCACTTCATGAGCCTGCCCTTAGAGGGAATATTGTCACATGCGTCGACAACTCCTCTTATCCTATCATTGGAGTTCGTAAGATCATTCTGACTACTGCTAATGGTAGTTCTTTCACTTTGTGGAATGCTTCATTTGTGCCAGGGATCAAGAAAAATCTCTTATCAGTTTCTACATTAGCCAAGATTGTCTTGGTTGTGAAATTTGTTGATGATAGATGTACAATCATGATCTGTGAAATGGTGACATGATTATTTCTTCTGGCATTTTATGTTGTGGGCTATGTAAGCTCATAAACTATGAAAAATCTATGAATGATTGAGCATGTGGAGTACATGATTCTCATGCTATGTCAGATGCAAAGTTTTGGCATGCACGCTTTGTTCATCTGAATTTTGCTAGTTTGATATGCCTATAGAAATCTGAAACGGTGTCCTCTTTGCCCAAAATTGAGGCACCCAAAAAACATGTCTATGAAGGCTGTATTTTGGGCAAAATGCAGCGTTCCTTCTGTCCAAAAGATGGTTCAGCCCGAGCTACTCAGAAATTGCAGCTTGTTTATAATGATGTTTGTGGTCCTATATAGACACCCTCTTTTGGAAACTATCTTTAATTCATGACTTTCATTGATGAATTTTCTAGGCATGCATTAGTATATCCATTGAAAGCAAAGTTCGAAGTGTTTATATGCTTCAAACACTTTTTGGTTTTGGCTGAAAATCTATCAACATGTAAAATGGGCACCCTCCATTCTGATCGAGGGGGGGGGATATATGTCTTTTGATGTTAATGCATTTCTTTCTAAATGTGGGATAAAACATCGGTGTATAGTGCCATGTACACCTCAACAGAATGGAGTTGCTGAATGAAAGAACAGTTCACTCATGGAGCGGGGAGGTGTATGGTCAAGAGTGTGGCTTTACCACAATTTTTGGCTTGAGGCTATCATGTGTGCAACATATGTACTTAAAATGTTTCCCACTAAAGCACTGCAATCTATCACTCCATATGAGGCTTGGCATGGTTGCAAGCCATCTGTTCCTCATCTGCATGCTTTTTGCTATCTGATATATGCATTAGTACCTAAACAACATCGTAGGAAATTGGATGATAAAGCAATAAAACGTATCTTTGTTGGGTATAGTTCTTAAAGCAAAGGCTATCATTTGTATCATCCATATACTAAACATATTTTGGTTAGTAGTAATGTTGTTTCTGTCAATTGTTACTTTCATGTACTAAGGAGACATATGTTAGCTCCAAAGAAATGTATGATACTTTGCTACCTCTTTTTACAGGTGGACAGTCTAGTACTAGTCCTATTGAGGCATCTTTTGAGCCTTTACAGGTTTCATGTGATGATATAGATAATTCCATTTCTAATGTAGATTTGCATGATGCACTTGTTGATGAGAGAGATGATATTGAGCAGGCAAAAACTATGCAAAAATGGCTAGTGCAGACTTTGCATGATAGCAAATTAGATGCACCTTTGTCATACCGTACTCATTCAGGCTCTCATAGTTCGTCTTTTGCATCAGATTGCTATGCTATGGCTGCTTATAGTTTCTATGATGAGATTGATCCCACTTCGTTTGACGAAGCACAAAATTCTAAATATTGGATGGCTGCAATGCAATCTTAATATGATGCTATCATGAAAAATGGTACTTGGTCCTTATGTGACTTGCCTCTTGGCAAGAAGACCATTGGCACTAAGTGGGTATACAAGTTAAGGTGTAAACCTGATGGAACAGTAGACAGTTATAAGGCTAGGCTTGTTGCAAAGGGTAATGTGTAGGAAAGAGGCATTGATTTTGATGAAACCTTTGCACCTACATGCCGAATGACTATTGCTCATAGCATCTGTGCACTTGTAGATCATCATGGTTGGAATGTACATCAATTGAACATTAAAATAGTATTTCCAAATGGTGACTTGCATAAAGGAGTGTATGTTTTTCAACCTTGTGGCTTTGTGCAGAAAGGCCATGAAAAATAGGTGTGCAGGTTAAAGAAGGCATTATATGGTTTAAAGCAACCACCACGTGCTTGCTATGAAACAATACATTCCTATCTGATTGAACATCGTTTTGAGAACAATCCAACTTAAAGCACCTTATATGTTAAGAATGCTAATGATGTGCTACTGATCATGTTGTGTATGTTGATGACGTGCTACTCACTGGTCCTCATGAGAAGCGTATTGGTGATTTTAAGGTTGATTTGCATGCCTCATTTGGGATGTCTGATTTGGGGCATTTGCATCATTATTTGGGCATTCAATTTATTCATGTTGATGGTGGAATCGCTTTGTGTCAAACAAAATACATTGACACATTACTGCAATGTTTTGGCCTTGAAGATTGTAACTCTATTGCCACTCCTATGGAGACAGGTTTACGATCGAGTTTTCATGATGTTGGAGATGCCTTTGATGTTGTTCTCTATTAGCAAGCTATTGGATCCTTGATTTATTTATGCATTACTCGGCGAGATATTGAGTTTGATGTCTCATAGATGAGTAGGTTTATGCATTGCCCAAGAGTCAAGCATTGGCATGTAGTTAAGCACATCTTTTGCTACTTGAGTGGTACCTGGGTACTTGGATTGTTTTATCCCAAGGGGGATCACTACTGCCAAATTTACATGCTTTTTGTGACTCTGACTAGGCTAGTTGCTATGAAACTCGTGTGTCCACTAGTGGTTTTTGCTTCATGCTTTGTAGCTCATGCATATCTTGGCTAACCTACTATGGCCACTTCTAGTTGTGAGGCCGAGTATAGGGCAACTTTCAGAGCAACTGTTGAGTGTGTGGAGCTCAGATGCCTCATGAATAATTTGGGTGTTGGTCAGTCTTCTACCACCACCATCTTTACTAACAGTCAGAGTGCATTGGCAGTTGTGAGGAACCCTGTGTTCCATGCTCCTAATAAGCGCATTGAGTTGCACTATCATTATGTCAGGGAGAGGTTCTTTGCTAGAGAGATGAGCTTCACATATGTGCCCACGCAGGAGAACATTGTAAACCTTTTCATGAAGGCTCTACCTAGGGAGAACTTTGAAGCTTTCCGCAAAGCTTTGGCCTTAATTCCTTTTGTGGATTGATTCCACATATCTTGGCACTTCATTATACATGAGTGCTGGCTCCTTGTTCACCACATCACTCCCTAGGGGGGATTTTTGGATATATTTAGGTAGTGATATGTGTGAACACACTAGGACCGGTGGAGCACTTTTTCCATCTTTAGGAGGTTTTTTCCCTTGGCTTGTATATACACCTATATCCCTAACTAGTAACAATCTTTGTATATTCTAGTGGTAATACATTCAATATTATCTGTTGTGCTCCAAGCTTCGTCTTCTTCCTTGTGTTGTTTGCATGCTTCCGCATACGTCTAACTCCAACAAGGTGAATACTAATTGTCCAATGTAGGCATAGACTCATTTGCACCAACAACTCCCCCTCAAGCCTATCATGCTTGGTCTTCCTTGATTTCTTGCAATCCAATCATCATCTTGAACTTGTTCATCTTAGTTCCATCCAAAGATTTGGTTAGCATATCTGCACATTGCAAATTGGTTGATACATAGGACAATTGTATGTCCTTGCTAAGTAGCTTCTCTCTCACAAAATGGTAATGCACTTCAATGTGCTTAGTCCTTGCATGATATGCAAGATTAGCAACCAAATGTAGTGAGCTAGTCTTATCTCCAAAGATCATTAGAATGTAGGTATGTATCCCCAATTCTAAGTAGAGTAACTTTAACCACATTGCTTCTTGTGTTGCATTTCCTAGGCCTCTATATTTAGCTTTAGTTGATGATAATTTCCACATTTGGTTGTTTCTTTGATGACCATGAAATTACCTTTGAACTTGCAAAAGATAAGTAGCCAGAAGTGCTCCTGCTATCATCTTTTGAGCCAACCCAATTTGCAACAGAATATAGCTTGATATCCATTTCAGATGTGAATGGATAAAATAGCCCTTCATTTATGGTACCCTTTAGATACTTTAAGATCCTCTTGGCAGCTTCCATGTGAGGTTTTCTTGGTGTATGCATAAATTGACTTAATGTACTTACTCCATAGCATATGTCTACTCTTGTTAGGGTTGCATAATTGAGACTCCCAACAAGCCTTTGGTAACTTGTGATGTCTTCAAGTGGTTATCCCTCATGAGAACTAAGTTTGTAATTGAGCTCCATGGGTGTACTTGCACTTTTTGCATTCTCCATCTTGAACTTAACAAGCATATCATGAATGTACTTTCTTTGGGTAATAGAAACACCAGATTCTAAATACACAATCTCTAAGCCAAGAAAATATGTAAGCAATCCAACATCATTGATCTTGAATTCTTCCTTCATTTTAGCTTTTATCTTCTTGATGCCATTGGCATCATCTCCTGTAATGATAATGTCATCCACATAAACACATAGGTAGATAATCTATGAATTAAAATTCCTAATAAATAATGAAGAATGTGCTTTGCTTACAACAATGCCTTGGTCCTACAAGTGTGTGACAAGCCTATGGTTCCAATCTCTAGGAGCTTGCTTTAATCCATACAAGCCTATACTACATAAAAAATCAGGTTCATCCTTATCTTCATATCCTGGTGGTTGAGCCATGTAGACCTCTTTAGAGATCCATCCATTAAGGAATGCATTTTTAACATCTAATTGATACAAGTTCCAATTCATTCAAGCAACAATACTTACTAAAACTCTGATTGTTGGCATCTAAGACACAGGTGAGAAGGTCCCCTCACAATCCACTCCATGGACTTGAGCAAGCCCCTTTGCTACTAGCCTTTCTTTATACCTATTGATTGACCATCTAAATTCCTCTTTACTTTGTAAATCCATCTAGATCCTATTACCTTCATGCATGGTTTCTTGGGAACCAAATCCCAAGTGGTGTTCTCTTGAAGTGCTTCAATTTCTTCCTGCATAGCTTCTTTCCATTCTCCCTTCTTATTGGCTTCTTCAAATGAGAAGGATCCTCTGATATAGAATCTTTAGAAATGTATATAGAATTCTTGGTGACTAGTGATGTGTTATAGCCATAGCTTATGGGTTTCTTGCTCTCCCTTTGAGATATTCTAAGTGCTTGATTGGATGGCTTTTTATGATTTCCCCTACATACCTAAATCAAATGCCTTGAAATTTAGCCACCACAAAGCAGACTTTAAGCTGGTCTGAAAATCCAAAGATTATGCAAAATGGTTGAGTATTCATTGAGATATGACCATGCAAAGTTTCCTGTTTTGAGTAGCCATAGCAGAGAAGTAGACAGAGATGTTCAATGAGCTATATGTATTATATCACATGATTGTACAGAGTCATTGGCCTTATAATGATGCTCAATGATGATGAACTAAGTGAGCTATTGATTTAGAAGACATTCCCTCATCTTGAGTTCGTAGCTAATATTTCTCCTAACTCCTTGAGATATAAACTTTTACAAGATTCTCTAAGGATTTAATGATCTATGATGGTAAATGATCAAGTAGTTACAAGCTATAGCTCACATGAATCATCAAGTGCTTCCACACGATGTCGTGCATGCTAAGCCGAATGTGTAGGCTTGTACGTTTGCACCAACATTCCCTATATCTCGCCCCTCATTCTCCTTCGCGAAGGCTACCACAATAGGCAAGCCTCATTCCTTATCAATTCATTATTCAGAAAAAAAACACATATATTATTTTTATTTACAGCATATCATTATATAATTATATATTATTTACAATATAAGAAATCACATTAAGGGTCCATCAATGCACTCATTCACATACATATGTGCACGCACATGCTCACATATGGATATGCGAGACAACATTCATAAGACCACTGATAGAGCACTTGAGGCATTGACAAGCTCACGTATTATAAGGATGCACAAGGCGTCCATAGGGTTATCCAAAATTTGAAACGCATCGCTTAGTGTACTTTGAGTAAAAAATGTCCGCATGATATCTTGAGATGCTCACACACAGACATATAGAAGCACTCACGCATTCCACACATCTGCATGGATGCTATAAGCTTATACACATAAATATATAGAGATTCAGGCACACTACATACAATTATGCTCATAACAAAAATATATGACAATTTCCACATGATCCAAATTAATACATACAAAGGAACACTCGTGATGCTCACATTTACACAATGGGATTCATGTAGGAATAAAGCACATTAGCAACCAATAAATCAATGATTTATTCACATGCAACTCACTTAGCCAAGCTCAACGTAATGAAAAATACCACTCAAAGATAGAGTTCACAGAAAGGTATAATATTCTTGTTCTTTGAACATCTCTGAGATACATTTGGACTCGTTTTTATAACTCCATGCTTTCCTTCTTCATTCAATCTACATAAACAAGAAACATGCTTATTTTAATTAAATCATACCTACATCAATTGAGTAGCCCATTGACTCTTTTGGTGCAACTGCAAGCTTGGTCTTCAGTTCATGAACACATCCACCCCCTCTGAACCTGTGCATCCTCCGAATGTGTCATTCTGCATACATATCGAAAAACACAAATGAGCATCAAGTAGTCATGGCAGCTAAACTCAAGTTAAAGAAAATTCAATAGATGCATTAAACTTGGCATAAATTAAGAGAAGAAGGTAGCCACAAGTGTCGCATATAACACATGAAGATATAGTAACGTATGAAACTACAATCTAGTTTTCCTGTTGATCTCCCATCATCCAGACCCCCAGTAGACCTTTTGTTATATTTCTTTTACTTTTATTTTATTTTTTTTTGCTTTAATTCCTCATCCGAGCTTAGTCTTTTTATTTTTATTCATTTTATTCTTTATTTACACATGTCTGCCTATGCCAAAAGCAAGTGAAAATCATGGACCTATCCACCTAGCCAGGTTTAGCCCACTCATCTACCGACCCAACATAGCACATGATGCACAATGTCAGGCTCATACAAAATCAACGTTAGCTCGTGGCTCGGACCACTCAATTAGAGTGACTCCATCCGCCTATCGACCCATATGAGTGCATGACAACATATAGGTCAGATCATACGACACAATTAATATCGATTTGTGGCCCTGATCACTAGATGAGGGTACCTGCACCCACCTACTAGCTCATCGCAACACCGAACAACACAAACACACACACATGTAGTTGGTTGGTATATAAAGACCCTTTTTGAAACATAATATGTCTAAAGGTTGGATCAGATGAGAGATAAAAAGCAAAAGTCAAAGCATTTCACTCATCAAGCATTCATGAATGCTAGTATATACAGGTACTCAGTTTAGGCCTTCCCTTCAACGTCCTAGGTCTTGCTCTCGATAGTTCTAGTCCACTTTCTAAATCCTACTTGCATAATTCCAACCCTTTATGCATCACATGTAATCTCAATAGAGGTATGAAATCTTTGGTCTAATTAAATCTCTTATTTATGCATTTCTTCATGTATCATATGCCCAAATCATGCAGTCTTTTTATGTACACATATATTCACTATACTCATATATACAAGAGAAAAGAAAAATTGAAGCAATAACATCTCACTAGTATGAAGATAGAAGTTGCTCAAATTTTATGCCTCTAATCACCTCTTCTTTTTTCACTCTGAGTTTCCATCTTTTATTTACTGATCGGATTCTTAAGTTTCTTCTAAAAAAACTCGATGAAACCCGTAAGATACTTTATTCCATTATATACAACTTACTTTCTTTGCTCAACTCTCTTTAAGACCTCTTTCAGAGCTGAATACTGAAACAAAACATGATCATAAAACACACGTATATACACACAATAGATCATAAGTTAGAAGATATCATTCACCCTTATTTATGTACAATATTCTCTCAATCACTCTTTTGTGTGCTAAGCGGTTTACAGGCATGGGGATTAAGTACTCAAAAATAAAGGCATCATTTGGAGATTGTACTAAAGATGTATTTCTAATTTGAGTCAAAGCTCTATTTCTAGCTGGATTTTAATTTGCATTCCTATCTCGAACTAAATTCCTCCAAGATGATGTCTGTGCCTCATCAGAAAAATTCCTCTCCATGATTGAATTACAATTCCTTATCTATTTCTAGAATTGCACTTGCAAGGAAAGACACATTAGAAATGATCATTCATGTAATTTTCATTTATGTACATAAGCATGCATTCATGTTTACAAACTTTTATTTTTCAATGTACAGTCTTACCTTTGGACACATACATTATTTCATATCGAGTTATTCTTCTTATTTATTTACACTTTTAATATTTACATTCATACATATATATATATTCTTTGGTTTTTATTTTTATTTATCTCTCTTTCCCATCTTCAATCTTTTTAGCAAGCTCCTCATTTTCTTTGTGTTCTTCTTCCTCTTCATCTATCACTATTTTATAATCCTCATTCTCGCTTCTTTTAAATATCTTAACTCTTTTATGAGAAATCAATTCCTTTCACTTGGCTCCATCTAGTTCCCTGAGCGAGTACGTACCATTTTCAAACACTTTACATATCACATAAGGACTAAACCATCTCTTCACCAATTTCCTTCGGGCTTCATAATGTGTATCTAGTGAGCTATCATAGACAAGCACTCAATCTCCTTCATTCAATGTTTTGGGTCTTAACCTATTGGACTTGTCAAATGCAATCTTATTTCTTTCTTTAGATGCTCTAAGCTTAAATGTAGCTTCTTCTACCAGATTTCTTCCCTTCTCTAATTAAAGAATCTGAACTGCTAGAAGATCTTTTCTCAACACCTCATCTTCCCAAGGCAATGAAGTCCATGCTAAACCATGTGATTCTATCGGTAATATAGTTTTTTGAGAATACATTAGTTCTACTGGCATGTGTCTAGTAGTCCTAGTGCACATCATCCTATCTCCCCATAAGGCAAAGGAAAGGTATTTTGGCGAGTTCTTTATTTTTCCCTCACAAGCCTTAGCCAAAACTTTAATAATCGAAGGATGTCTGCCTTCAATTTTCCCATTGGCTTCAGGATTGTAAGCAATGGTGATCGATAGCTGAATTCCATATTTTTCAAAGAATTCTTTGGCTTCCTGAGCATCAAGCTCACCTCTATCAGTGACTAGTTTCTCAACATAGCCAAATCTACTAAGCATGTCTTCTAGTAGAAACCTACATACATTGCTCGTACGTTTCGTCCTCAGAGCTCTTCCTTCAACATGGTTCGTTAGGTCCTCTCTTACCAGCACAATATATCGCATCTATTGTATCCCCAATGGCATCATAACCTGATCTGTGAGCTTAATTTGTGATTAACCTCCATTGGAGTACCTACAATCCTGCAATCTTGCATCTTGAATTTTTCCAACATGTCTTTAGTGTACTTTCTCTGAGTGAGAAACAAACCATGATCTTTGTAGACAACTTCCAATCCTAGGAGGTAGGTAAGTGAACCCAAATCACTTATCTTGAATTCTTCCCTGAGTTTGTGTAAAGCCTTTTTCCACAAGCCTTGCCTTATACCTGCCAATGGATCCATATGAGTTCTTCTTCAATTTGTAAATCCACCTTGAGCCTATCACTTTCATTCATGGAGACTTGAGAACCAACTCCCAAGTGTTATTCTCCTCAAGAGCTTCAATTTCTTCTTCCATTGTATGCCTCCATTTTGATTTCTTCTTTCTTTCCTCAAATGTTGAAGGTTCCTCTTGATTTATGTCATGTGCTAGATAGATTGAATGTTTAGTGACTGTAGAAGTATCAAACCCAAACCTTTCTAGTTTTCTCCCTCATGGACCTTCTTTAGGCCATGATGTGATGATTCTGCCTCTTGTCCAAGTTCTTGCATTTTTGCTTTACCTTTAGACTTCCACATTTTGAGTTTTTCATACTGAGTTGCTTCATCATCTTCCGGGTATCCTAATCTTCAATTTTAGGAGGATTATCCTTAACAAGTTTTGGAAAATCTTCTTCAAGGTCATAAGGTAAATTGACCTTTCTCATGAATCTTCATACCAAGAACTATTCTCATCTAATACTATATCTCTACTCACCAAGAATCCTGTAGCCCTTTTGATTGTTTTCATATCCAATGAATTCACACCTTTCTGCTTTGGGTTCCATCTTGCCTCTAACCTATGAAGGAATATGAGCGTAAGCAATACATCCAAAAATCTTACAATGATCCAAGCTTGGTATTCTTCCATTCCAAGCCTCATATGGTGTCATGCCATCAAGTGATTTTGAAGGTAACCTGTTAATCAAATAAGTGGTTGTGGATACAACCTCAACCCATAATGAGCGAGAGAGAGAGAGAGGAGGGAGAGAGAGAGAGAGAGGAGGAGGAGGAGGGAGAGAGAGATAAAGAGAGAGCAAGAGAAAGAGAGAGAGAGGAGAAGAGAGAGAGAGAGAGAGATAAAAAAATATAAATGTTATTATTTTATTTTGGTTATATTACTCATATAAATTGTCTATTTAATTAGCATATTTAGAATAAATGAATGCATGTGTGCATATGAATGCATGCATGAATGTGATAAGGAATGCACATTAGAATAAATATAGTGTATGTATGCATGCATATGGAAATGCATAGGCATAAGCATGTGAGAGTATCTTAACATGCATGTATACATATGTGTTAGCATGCATATATGAGAGTGAGCTCGCATGTATGAGAATGTATGAGCATGTTACATGAATGTATGTTTTATGATTCATAAAATGTACTTATATTTTTTCTAATGATTTTTGCAGAACATTGATTGACGAGAATTGATGAATTGACGAATTGATGAGTATTTACTGTTGAGATATCAAGCTCAACATGTGATGATCCAGGATGACATGTACCAGTTTTTTGTTTCTCTGACATGTACAGTGGTCACGCCGGTATATGTCAGGGATACTCCATTGAGCTTTATTGGATTTATCTACCGAGAGTGATGGCACATTTGTTTCTTGCCAGCTCACTCATTTGCGGACATTAGGTTTTTCCTTATGTACTGATCTTTATATATTGCACTTGTTGTATTCTTGTTTTGAGGTCATTCTTGTACATTCCTTTTATGTAATAGAAGAAGAAGAAGATCATTCTTCCTTGCCTGAATCTGTGTGTGTGCTTCTCCTTGAGAATGAGAGTGTGTGTGTGAGCTCTCTTCCTTATCTCCTTCCTCGTGACATGGTATCAGAGCCAGCGTGGCTATAGAGAGCTCGTGGAGAAGGCGATGCTGAAGACTACGTGGCAAGGCGTAGAGAAAACACAACTTCACAAACAGCCTCCATTTGCTACAAAAATCGACGTCAAGGTAGAAGACCTCAAAATATTTTCGAGAGTTAATCCTTTAGGGTCACTTGTTTTTGTCAGATCGAAGTTTCGGAGCCATCTCGACCTCTGTTTTGAGCCCGCAAGATTAATACAAAGGCACGAAAATTGAAACTCAAGAATGAACTGCATACATTGGAAAAGAAGAGCATCTCGGTAAGTTACTACACTCTAAAAATAAAAAGCATATGTGAGTCACTTGCATCTATTGGCGTGAATGTAGATGATGATGATGATGATAAGGTGGAAGTGTGCCTTCGTGGTTTAGGAGCTGCATATAAGCAGTTCAGAACTTCCATACAAACTAGGGAAAATATTCCGAATTTTATTGATATGGTATCTATGTTTATTATTGAAGAAAAGAAGCTTGGTGAGGATTCAAACTCCCAAGGAGAGTCCAGTTCTGAGCAGGTATTCTACTCTGGCAGAGGAAGAGGCAGAAGTAGAGGATTTGGAAGTGGAAGAGGAAACAATAACCAAGACCAAGGTCAACAACAGAATCATGCAGGAGGAAGAGGACACTTTCGAGGCAGGGGGAGCCAAAGAGGTTGCAAAAAATTCCAAAGAAATGATTCAGGTAATGATAGTAAAGGATGTTGGAATTTATGGTTCAACATCACATGATGAATACGATGTCTGCTGGTGTTTCAAAATCAAATGATAGTGTCTGGTATGTTGATCCAGGTGCCTCAAATCACATGACCAGTCATTCAGAATGGTTTAGTAGTTTGCAGAAAATGCCAGTTCCTGGATATGTTGAAACAGGTGATGATACATTGCATCCTATTGAGCATATAGGAAACATAACATTGTCTATGGAGGACGGGAAGGTAAAACATCTTGCTGATGTGTTGCATGTTCCAAATATAACAAAGAATCTGGTTTTTGTTGGACAAATGGTTGACCACGGATTACAAGTCAGGTTCAATGCTGATGGATTATATGTAGAAGAGTACAAGCAAGATGGACGATTGGTTGCCAAAGGAAAAAAAGTGGGTAGGATGTTCACCTTAAATGTGAAGATTCCTGAAATGAATGCAGCCATGTTTGCAAAAGGTGCAGGAGTTATTGCAGATATAGAGATATGGCATAAACAGATTGGACATGCAAACTTGCAAAGGCTGAAACTGATGCAGTCAAAGGAGGTTGTCCATGGACTACCGAATTTCAAAGTTGCAGAAATGCAAAAGGTATGTGCAGCATGTCAATTTGGTAAATAGTCAAGAGCATCATTTCCACATGACAAGCATGTTAGTGAGAATGTACTAGAAGTTGTACATACAGATGTTTGGGGTCCAACAAAGACCACATCTATGGGTGGTTACAGGTTTTATGTTACTTTCATTGATGACCATACATGCAAAGTATGGGTATATTTCATGAAAGAGAAGAGTGAGGTGTTCACTCACTTCCAAAATTTTAAAGTTATGGTGGAAAAGCAGACAAGGAAGTACATTCAGACATGTTCAATACATGTCCAATGATCTAATGGAGGAGGTGAATACATGTCCAATGAGTTCAGTAGTTTTCTAAAAAATCATGGAATTCGATATCAGGTTTCATGCAGGTACACACCACAACAGAATGGCATTGTTGAGCGCAAAAATAGACATGTTGCAGAAATAGCAAGAGCCTTAATGGCTAAGAAGAATATGCCTCATTGTTATTGGGCAGAAGCTGTGCATACTGTTGTATACATCATGAACAAAACTTCAACTGCTGATGTGTATCAAGTCACACCTGAAGAGAACTTTACAGGTAAAAAGCCAAACTTATCACATCTGAAAGTTTTTGGTTGTCTTGCATATGTACATGTCCCAGATGAATTGAGGACGAAGCTTGATTGCAAAGCAAAAAAGTGTGTCTTCATTGGATACTCCCTTGAGCAAAAGGGATATAAATGTTATAACCCACTCACACGACAGGTAAAGGTGAGCAGAGATGTGGTATTTGATGAAATGTCAAGCTTCTATGCAGATGCCAAAGAAGGACTGAGTCTTGAACCAAATGACAAAGAAAACGCTGAAAAATCAAGTGTTGAATCTCAAGTTTTGAGTGGACCGGATGCATCACCAAGCAATAGTTCCAACTCAAATCCATGGAGTGGAAGATTACGTGGAAATTTGAGTCCAGCAAATTCATCAAATACATCCAAGAAAGGTAAACAAAAGCTTTCTGCTGCTCATAAAACATGTGCAGGTTTTGAAGACGTTGATGGAGATTGAAGCAGTTCAGAAAAGAGTCTTGATGAGGAACTTGGATTGCCCTCTATGAAGACTCCAAGAATAAGAAGGGCACATGCAGATGATACAAGGAGAAGTGATCCAGGACCAAGAAGATCTGGGAGGATGAGGAATTCAGTGCAATGATTGACAAGGAGTGTTGAGATATCAAGCTCAACATGTAATCATCCAGGATGACACGTACTAGTTTTCATTTCTCTGAGATGTATAATGGTCACGCCAGTATATGTCAGGGATACTTCATTGAGCTTTATTAGATTTATCTACCGAGAGTGATGGCACATTTGTTTCTTGCCAGCTCACTCATTTGTGGACATTAGGTTTTTCCTTATGTACTGATCTTTATATATTTCACTTGTTGTATTCTTGTTTTGAGGTCATTCTTGTACATTCCTTTTATGTAATAGAAGAAGAAGAAGAAGAAGAAGAAGAAGATCATTCTTCCTTGCCTCAATATGTGTGTGTGCTTCTCCTTGAGAGTGAGAGTGTGTGTGTGAGCTCTCTTCCTTATCTCCTTCCTTGTGACATTTACGATTTCTGAGATTGGAGTTGCTTTTATGCTGCTTCATCCACCTTTTCTAAATCAAATTTTAAGTTTACTTTTGTATTAGACTTTTGCATCAGAATGTTTGTATAGGATTTAGTACACTTCAGAACCACATTCGCAATTTTACCACTCAAAAATTGTTTAGCATATCAAGAAATAGATTTAGACTTATTGTTTAATCAATTGGCCATTTTTTATTGTTTCTAATGTCTACAAGAAATGAATCTTTGAATGAGTCTGTAAGTACTAAGTCTAGGAATGAGATTGTGTGTAGTGAGTCTATGAACAAAAATACAAATTCTACATCTTTCATTTTTGAAGTTTTATTACCACCACTTGTTAACACTCACTCAACCTAAACAGAACACACTTAATACAAAAGTAAAAGAAGAGGAATTACAAGCTGAAGAATTTATCAAAGACCATATTACTAGTGAATCATTAATCTCACCATCATATGAGTATTGTTTATCTAGATTTCTAGCTGCACAACCTTATGGTGATAGTTTAGAATAGGCCATTAGATCATAGATAACCACTTCCCACAACACTGAAACACATCTTAGCTCCTAAAGTATGCTACAAACACCCTGCATGTAGTCACATTGTGAGGTCATAGGAAGTTTAGTTCCGAACCACCGATGGTCTCCATTCACATCCCTCGACATATTTGGTGGACCCGATGTGAATTGTGACTTACGTGTGCTTAGGATTCTTAGGTGTGTTTTTAGCATCAATTAAAAAAATTTAACCTTATATTCTTCTTGTTTGCAGGAGAGTGGAGAAAGGAGCAACAACCACAAGTGGAGATTTTTCTAAAACAATTCCTTTTTCGTAGTTGTTGAGGGTTGGTCCCTAGGGATCTGAGCACCTCCCTAGGAAGAGGGAAATCAAGACGGAGGAGCCTCAACACTTCCCCCTGCCCCCGAATTGACAAGAAGGAAAGTTTGTATTTAGTTCATAACTTTAAAAGATTAAATTTCTCCTACAACAAACCTAAAGGTAACAGTTATAAAGGTTCATTTACATTTGCACAAGAAAGTTTACATTCATCACTTGCCTTCATAAAAGGATTGGTTTCATCTCACATTGCATTAGAAAAGATTCATTTCACTTGCATTTGAAATTTATTAAAACAACATAAACAAACTATTTTTTAACATTGCAGTAGGAATGATAGCAGCTACATGTTAGATCATAGGTTTGTTTTTACAAAACAAAGGAAAACTTTATAATTGCATTAAAATTTATATTATTACTACACAAAATGATTTTTATTCAGTTCTTTAGTTATTTACTTTCTTCATTCAATTATTTATTGTTATTTCCTATTTTTATTATTTTTTAGACCTACATAAAATTCCAAAAAAAATTAAATTAAGAAAATTTATATAAAAATATATAAAAATTCAATTTCCATTAAAGCAAACTTTGGGGTTAAAAAACTCAAGGAGTAGGAAGAAAAAATAAAATCAAAATATCAATTTAGACTAGAGTAATTATAATTTTGAAACCAAAGTAAAAGCAGAAGTTAAAACAAAAACAAAAGTAAGTAGAAAACCCTAGGTTTTAGTAAAGTCAATATTCCTCGCTTTATCATCTAGTGATAGTTTAAGACAGTTTAGGGAGAGATTAGAGCCCACTATTAGAGAGTTGCTACTCCATTCTAAGCGATATCAAGAATGCAAGATGGAGGAAATGTTTAAACATATGATGATAAAGAAATAAGGGACACGGACTATACAAGCAATCCTCCAAGAAAAGAGTAAATTTACTAGGTTGAATTCCTGGATGTATTTGAAGAGAAAGTGTAGATTTAGGGATTACCTGATGAGGTACTAGTAAAGTACTTTGGTCATGTAGTCTCTCGATCCATACTTGAAACCATTCAAGTTCATGCTAGCAAACCTTGGGATGAGTTTGGGAAAGAATTGCACAAAATGTTTTATCTTGAGGATTCTAGTGCACAACCGAGAAGGATTTTTGAGATGGGTGAATTCCCCTAAGACTAATGAGTCTCTAACTCATCTTCATGGTGAGTTTATGAGAAAATTTGCCCAACTTCCTGAGGAAGATAGGAATGCATTAAATCTTGACCTTATTATTCACTTTCTCAAGATATTGTGTCTAGAGGATAGAGCTGAAGTAGAGGGAAGAATAGAAGATCCTGGTAAAAGGTATGGTTTTACTAATGATTGGGAAAAAGTAAAACATGAAATAGAAGTTGTAGCTCAAATGAAACAATGATAATCCGTTCTTTTTTCAAAACCTATTGCTACTCAGCCTAGGAATTTACCTACAACGGGGCACACTAAAATGACAATGGGTGCAACTACGACTACGGCTAATGTTGGAGTTGCCCCTAAGGCTCCAATCGAATTTCAATTAGATATTTTGTGCAAACAAATGGAAAATTTAATGAATATGTAGGCGTCTCTTTCCAAAGAGGTTGCTCAATTAAACAATAAAGTGTATTCCAGCATGAGCCTAGAGCTAGTAGTACTGGCTTGGGCCAAGCACATATGACAACACCCATACAAGCTGTTATGCCACAATGTACTCCTGAGCCAGTTTATCAACCAGTTCCTCCTACTAAGTCCACTGCTCAGCCAGCTTTCTAGAGAAATACTGATAGAAGAGGAACTTGTAGTAAACGGTGTGTTTGGTGTGATAGTAAAGAACATGTGATGTATGCCTATGATGAGTTAAATAATGCAAAAGATAATCAGTTGATAGTTGAAATTGATAGAAAATTATGTGACTTTAGATCACGACTTCCTTTAGACATTAATTGGGGCAAAAGAGGCATGAAGAAATTATATGAAACCTTCACTATTTCCAATGTAACTGTCAGTACCTCAGCTGCTAGATTAGAGCCTCACATGAGAGGACTCTTTCTATTGCAACCCAAAATCCCTATTCTATTGAGGCACTGGTGAGAGCTAGAGACGAAATCATGTGCAAAACTACATGGCAATCTCCTGTTGACCAAGCCTCTGTATATTCTCACATTGCTAATGTGGAGGAGAAATGAAGACAAGATGGCATGCAAGATGATATAGAAGTGAGAGATAGGAGAATGAAAAGAATGCAAACTAGAGAAAATGAGAACAGAAATACAAATAATGAGAAAAGAGTGCAATATGAAGATACTCCAAACTTGTCTCAGGAAGAAAAAAGAAGAATAATCAGAGAAGGAAAGAAGTCATTAGAAGAGGTTACTCATGTGTGAGAAAGTACCCCAACTAAAGAAGAAAAGAAGAAAACTATAATTGAAAATAATCAGAATCAAAATAGTAAAAATGAGCAAAAAGATGATTAGAAACAAAGTGAGAAAAAAGGGAAGAAGAAAGGAAAGAGAGCTCCAAGAGCCATTAGGATATCGGAGCTCGAGAAAACGAATAATGCTAGAGAGATCCTTAATGATATAATACTAAAAAGCCAAGTCACTATGTCCCTTGAGCAAGTGTTTTCGATCGCCAAACCCGAGTTCAACGATAGCTTTATAAGACTTATTAGGAGAAGACAATTTCCACTACCATAGGATGAGGATATGCAAGATGTTGTAGAGGAAACCTTAGCAATGAATGATGTTGTGATATTTAGTGATAATGACCATGATGAGGAAGAGAGTTTTATGATTGGAAGTGTAAACAGAAACTTTTTAGGTCCAATACAACCTGACGATGAAATGATGAAAGTTGAAAGTCAATTTAGTACAACCTTCTGACCACGAGGAACTCTAGAGGTAAAAATTTGGATTGGTAATGAGTTTTTTTTTAAGTCTCATTTCTAGTGTATATTAACTCAAAAGGGCCTATTTTTTAATATATATGTCACAAATCACTTTTTTGGGCCCTTTTTTTAAATTTTCTTTTAGAAAAAGTATAATTTTTAAACTCCCTCCATAAGTAAGTACCACATCATCAAATCTGTGACTATGCTTTGCCCAAAAAATGACTTTGTTCAAATTTCATCATTTTTAGCCATACACAGTGGAAAAGTACACTTCAACCCATACACATACAAGAAAACACATTATCTGATCAAAACATATGCTTTAGAGTCCCTTCCAACTAGTTTTCCATCTTTGTTTTTGATATTGGTGGTCATTTGCAAAGATGGTGTTGACATGTATCACAAACTTCACAGTAGAACGTCCTCATGCTCATGCATCAACAAGTATCCATGTTCGTGTGCCTAGAGAGTTTGCTCCAAATACACAATGCAACAATGATTCCAATTCTCAAAATGAACGTTGTGCAGCTGGAGAAAAAATTATTGATCTTTGGACTCATGGTTCACTATATCCTCTTGATCCAATATCTTCTTACCATCCAACATTCCATAACCTCTCAACTTTACTTTAGTTCATTGGTGCGGGTGAAGCTGGACTATTAGGTTACTGGAAGCGATTATCTACACATTCACATGCTACTGCTAAGTATTGGTTCCAACAATATCAAATCCATCATATGAGGGTGGTCACTTCAAAAAGCACAATCATATCTTTACAAAAACAACTTGCAGATTTTGAACAGGATATGGAAGCAAAAGAAAGCACAATTTCAAAGTTAAATGCCAATGTCCAGCAATTGAAAGAGACTCCACTTGGTATGAGATATAGGAAAAGAGCATTGCCATTCTTTGAAGCTCTTTCACTAGGTGGCGGAGCACGCAAACGACGTATATATGCAACAAGGTGAGTGTTTGTTTTACTTTTATATGTTTTAATGAAGATGTGTAATGGAATCTTTCATTGTGTAGGTCATTTATTCAGGACATAACTACTTCATCAACAACACAAGAACAATTCAAGCTGATGAATAGCTGTATAAACACCAAAGAAATCACTTCTACTATAGAATCACCCATAGGAAAGCGTATTAGATTTGTTGTTGAAGCTGAGTTTTCAAAGAAGTTAAAAAACCTTATGAAAGTGCAAGATGTGCAGACATGTGACAAAGTAGGCATCAATAGAAATGGGTATACTGCAATGTACACCCTTCTAAGGCAAGCCTTACAAGCACAAGGTATTTCTCAAAGTATATTTCCATGCCCATATAAAGTGTCTATCAAAAAAAACTGCAAATGAGGATGTGACTCGTACTATTTGACAATATTTATTCATAGAAGACACTATGCCTACCTCTGTTTATCATCCAAATATTCCCAAGAAGCAATCAAAGATCATATCTACACAAGGATTTACTTACACTAAATTCAATAATATATTTGTGGATCTTCAGAAGCTTCAACAAGCAATGGTTTACTTTTATAGTTCAATAGTCAAAGGTACCCCTACTACATTTTATTTGCTGTTGAAGTTTTATTGCATTCAAGTGTCATATTGAGATAATGTTTTCTTTTTTATGGAGACCCTAATGTTAAGTTAAAGTTCATACTAAAGCTTGATGAGTGTCAAATCATAAAGGGTCGACGACTAGAAAGGTTGAGTATGACGCTAATGAATGAAGTTATGGACCATGCAATGAGTTATGAAACTTTAGGATCCACTTCCCATTTGACTTACAGTGTGCAATCAGAGAGAGATATCTGGCGATTAGGTACTATAGAAGTTCCCAAAGAAACAAACAATGTTATTTCTCCATGGATTACGGAAGTAATCTCTTCTCAAATACATGCATGTTAGTTTGTAAACAAGGAGCATTTTCTCTCTATCCTTGCCCATATTGTACACAAGTTTACAAAGGATCTAAGAGACAGTCTAAACCTGCAAGGGCATTGATGAGAGTTGATGACTCTGAAGAAATTGATGACACAGACTCATCGAATCATAGGGAATAGGAGATATAACTTTTGAGGTGTCCAATGTTACAGGAACCGACTCGTGATAAAATAAGCAATGATTGGAACCCCATCATTCCATTTCCATTAGTCAATGTTCACATTTGTACTTTGCATGCATTCATGAGGATCTTTGATAGGCTTTTGAAGCTCCATGTTGAATATGCATTTGCAATGAAACCACTAGAGAGGTCTACAATAGCAATCCAAAAAATAGAAGATCTTTTGAATTCTATTGGTTGTCATGGTGGCCATGTATCTTCGGTTGTTAAGAAGTATGGTGAGTGTCAAGAGATTTTGCAACAAGTTTCAATGACTAGGAAGAAGACAAGATGTTTCTTTAAAAGAGATGTGAATAGTCAAGATGATGGGAAATAGGAGCTTTGGAAGGACCTCTGTTCAATTACGACAGACAATGATAGTCAGGTTGATCTCATTAACAAGTGAAAGAAGGTTTGGTCATCATTAGATCAATTGTTACATTTGATGTGTTTGATTTCCACTAATGCTTCACAACGAGAATTATTCCAAGTGACTTTGAAGGAGTTTACACAGTCATTCATTATATCGTGGGGAGAAAGCAACATTACACATTACATAGTAAGTTTTGCTTACATTTTTTTATTTGGTCTTAAACACCATGTGTATATCTTATTGACCAGATCATAGCATATTCATTTTGCACATGGAGCATATTTTATGAATGGATATGGGTCACTGGACATTTTTAGTACACAAGGAATGGAGATGTCACATTATAGGGCTAGAGATGTTTACTTTAAAAACACTCATCATGGGGGTGGTCTACTCCAATCAAACTATTTAGAAGAAATGTTCAACTAGCTTTTTCATGCGACATTCACTAGAAAATATGTAATGGAACAAGCATGTGAGTCATGAATAGCAAAGATTACATGAAAGCTACAACATGATATTGCAAGAGAGAAGTGGATGCCTCATGGCATGCACAAAGAGCCCACGAGGGTTCTGCTTGGAAATAGTTTCCAAACTATTTAGAAGCATTATTTTTTTCAAGGTTTTTATAACATGCCACGCAGATTGAAGAGAGAGAGAGAGAGAGGATGAGAGAGACTTAGTGTCTGGCAGCTGTCTACCAATGCATCAAAGAGAGAGGGAGAGAGAGAGAGAGAGAGAGAGAGAGAGAGAGAGAGAGAAACTTCTTCTCATAACCAGTCCTAACATGCAACACATGCAAACAAAGAGAGAGAGAGAGAGGGACCCCTACTCCCCAGCTATTGCATATGCATTCACCACGTAGGGATAGAGAAAGCAGAGAGAGAGAAAGTGAGAAGTCCCCCTTGTTTGACTACAGAACTATTGACGTGCAACACACACACAGTGAGAGAGAGACATAGAGAGAGAGGAACAGAGATCAGGTTGTTGCGTGATAGCGATCAAAAGATAGAAAGAGAGAGAGAGAGATAGAGAGAGGGAGAGAGTGAGAGACAGTGAAAGAGAGAGATTTTGGTGGCTACAGAATCAGGAGACACATGGAGATGACTACAATAATGTGCAGAGAGATAGGGGAGAGAGAGGGAGAGAGATAGATAGATCGGTTCGTGTGGCTAGTAGCACGTAGGGAAAGAGGAGGTTGAGAGAGAGAGAGAGGAAAAGAGAGAGAGAGAGAGAGAGAGAAAAAGAAAAAATAAATATAAATGTTATTATTTTATTTTGGTTGTATTACTCATAAATTATTTAGTTAATTAGCATATTTAGAATGTATGCATAACTCAATGAATGAGCATGAATGAATGCATGCATGAATGTGATAAGGAATGCATATTAGAATAAGTATAGTGTATGTATGCATGCATATGGAAGTGCATATGCATAAGCATGTGAGAGTGTCTTAACATGCATGTGCACGTATGTGTTAGCATGCATATATGAGAGTGAGCTAGCATGTATGAGAATGTATGAGCATGTTACATGAATGTATGTTTTATGATTCATAAAATGTACTTATATTTTTCCTAATGATTTTTGTAGAACATTGATTGACGAGAATTGATGAGTATTTAAGAGATCAAAGATTGGAGCTGCTTTTATGCTGCTTCATCCACCTTTTCTAAATCAAATTTTAAGTTTACTTTTGTATTAGACTTTTGCATCAAAATATTTGTATAGGATTTAGTACACTTCAGAATCAGATTAGCAGTTTTACCACTCAAAAACTCTTTACCATACCAAGAAACAAATTTAGACTTATTATTTAATCAATTGGCCATTTTCTATTGTTTCTTATGTCTAAAAGTAATGAATCTTTGAATGAGTCTGTAAGTACTAATTCTAGGAATGAGATTATGCGTAGTGAGTCTGTGAACAAAAATACAAATTCTACATCTTTCATTTTGAAGTTTTATAACCACCACCTGTTAACACTACCACTCAACCTGAACAGAACACAGTTATTACAGAAGTAGAAGAAGAGGAATTAGAAGCAGAAGAATTTATCAAAGATCGTATTCCTAGTGAATCATTTATCTCGCCATCATATGAGTATTGTTTATCTAGATTTCTAGCTGCAGGACCTTATGGTGATAGTTTAGAATAGGTCATTGGATCATAGATAACCACTTCCCTCAACACTGAAACACATCTTAGCTCGTAAAGTATGCTACAAACACCTTGCGTGTAGTCACATTGTGAGGTCATAGGAAGTTCAATTCCGAACCGCCGGTGGTGTCCATTCACACCCCCTCAACATCGCTCAGTGTCCTTTGAGTAAAAAATGCCCGCATGATATCTTGACATGCTCACGCATAGACATACAGAAGCACTCGTGCAATCCACACATTTGCATGCATACACATAAATACATAGGGATTCATGCACACTACATACAATTATGCTCATAACAAAAATGCATGACAATTTCCACATGATCAAAATTCATACATACAAACGAACACTCTTGATGCTCACATTTACACAATGGGATTCATGTAGGAGTAAAGCACATTAGCAACCAATAAATCAATGATTTATTCACATGCAACTCAGTTGGCCAAGCACAACGTAATGAAAAATACCACTCAAAGATAGAGTTCACAAAAAACTATGACATTATTGTTCTTTGAACATCTCTTAGATACATTTGAACTCTTTTTTATAACTCCATGCTTCCCTTCTTCATTCAATCTGCATAAACAAGAAACATGGTTATTTTAATTAAATCATACTTACATCAATTGACTCTTTTGGTGCAATTGCAAGCTTGGTCTTTAGTTTGTAACCACAATGGGTGAATCAAGTCCTAGAACACTATCTCCATTGCATCATCAACTATCATCAAAATGATTGGTTTGAGTTTCTACCCTTTGTAGAGTTTTCCTATAACAACAATGTTCATACATCTACCAAGAAGACTTCGCTCTTTGCAGATTATGGACAACAGCCAAGAATGGTTACAATTCTCAAATCATGTCAAGAACCCAGCTATTAGAGATAAGGCCAAGTACCCCATGGATATTCACAAAAGAATGAAGTAAGAGATTCATAGAGCACAAAAACAATATAAGTACAATGCAGATCAGCATTGTGTTCAAAATCCATCCTATCACATTGGGGATAGATTTTTGTTACTCATAAATAATTTGCAAATATCAAGGCCTTGTGCAAAGCTAGACCATTAGATATTTGGACCATCCACCATCTTGGCCAAGATTAATCTAGCCACTTTCAAATTTCAATTATCAAGTATTATGACAATACATCCAGCTTTCCATGTGTTCATGGTAGAACCATATCAAATTTCACCATTGAGGGGGAGAGACCTAGTCCTTCACCACCTATCAAGATTGATGATCATGAAGAATTCAAAGTTGAGCATGTCCTAGATTCCAAAATATCCCAAGGAAGATAAATGGAGTACAGTGTTCATTTGATATGGTATGATATCAGTGATTGTACTTAGGAACTTGTAGAAAACCTTTAGAGAGCACCAATCAAGGTTCGAAAATTTCATAAGGAAAATCCAAAGATTCTATTCATAAGAATGGTACTTGGGATCTAATACCTTTGCCAAAGGGTAGGAAAACTTTACCATGTAAATGGTTATATAAGCTTCAATTCACATCCGATAGTGCTTCTCAAAATTATTAAGCATGACTTGCTGCAAAGAGTCTTAAGCAACAACATGGCATTGATTTTAAGGAAATATTCTCTATACTAGTCAAGATGACAACACTATTCATGTTGAATGGATTTATTGCAATGGACAACTTAGAGGTATTCCAAATGGATGTGTAAACTACTTTCTTGCATGGAGATTTTACAGATGCGATCAATATGAAACAACGAGAGGGTTATGTAGTTCTTGGAAAAGAAATTCTAGTTTGTAAGTTGAAGAAGAGCTTATATGGACGTAAACAATACCCTGGACATGGTACCAAAAGTTTGATGCTTTTATGAAATCTCAGGGCTATTCTCAAAGCAATGAGGATCATTATCTCTACACAAAGAGATGTGTACATGGCAGCTTGATATGGTTAATACTTTATATCAATGATATGTGGATTGTTCGGAAGTCTTCTTATGAGTTGTCATTTCTCAAAAAGAAGTTGAGTGGGATGTTTGATATGAAGGATTTGGGGGATGTCAAAAATATTATTTGCCTGCACATTACTTGTGATAGGAGTAAAAGATGTATATACTTGTCTCAAAGTGAGTACATATCCAAAGTACTTTACATGATCAACATGCAAGGTGGAAAGTCATTGAGTACACTTTACCCACATATGTGAAATCAAGCAAGGATAAATCAGATGAGGAAAACGAATTCATGAACAAAATTCTTTATCGGTCTACTATTGGTAGTCTCATGTATGCTATGGTAGCTACGAGGTGAGACATTGCATTTATAGTGGGAGTTGTGAGTAGATACATGTATAATCATAGCAAGAAGCATTGGGAAGTAGTCAAGATGATTTTGAGATATCAAAGTGGCACTAAGGACAAGTCTCTATGCTTAGGTAGATGAAAGGCATCCATTATTGGTTACACAGATTCTAATTATGTTGGTTATGTAGACAATCAAAAGTCTACAGGAGGGTAGATTCTTCATTTTTTTGGAAGTGCTATCTCTTCAAGATCTCATCTTAAATAATGTACAAATGTTTCCATCATAGAAGCCGAGTATGTTGTAGCAAGTGAGGCATGTAAGTAAGGATTGTGGCTTTCTTATCTTTCTTGTGATATGGGTCTACCTCAGCATGTACCTCTTTTTCTCAATGATAGTGATAGTGCCATTGCTTTGGCTAAGAATTTGTCTATCATGTAAAGACCAATCACATTGAGGTGAGGTATCACTTCATTAGAGATTACTTTGCCACTGTACACATTATTCTTGAGAAGGCTCATACTTGAGATAATGTTGTAGATGCTTTGAAAAAAGCTCTACCATAGGATAAGTTTCAACACTATTGTCAGTTGATGGGGGTTACTTGATTCATGATCTTACACAATTGCTTGTATCCTATGTAACACATTGTTCAAGTGCGAGTTATAGTTTGTATACTTAGACTTGGGTATTCTTTATCGTTCTTTATTTTTCTCCCATAGTCACTTTGGCTATATGGGCCTTTAGTGGGAGATTCTTACCATTAATGTCCACGTGAAAGGCAAAATGAATATGAGATACTTTTTTAAATGTTCTTTAATAAAACATATAGTGGCTTGTTCAGCCACATACTATAAGTTTAACAACATTTTATAACACCTAAGAATTTGTTTTTCTTGTTCCTTGTGTACTCTCTGTTTTCTACATACTTTGTAGGTCCTGTCCAGAGTAGTGTGTGCAGCATCCGGAGCTTATATTTATACTACAAGAGTTTCACTATATTGTTTTTGAGAGTTGAAGATTCTACACAGTTTGTCAAGTAATCAATGGCTAAAGTATTGATCATAAGTTTCCTTTCCTCGTGGATAAATTAGATCCACCAAATCAAGCCGCCATTTCATAAATTGATCAAATGGAAAAAGAGGTTGTTAGGTCATAAGATTTCTATCAAGTTGGAAATCATCATGCTAATACATGTTGTATTTCTTTAGGAATTCATATGCATCTCTAAGTATTATGGACTACCACAATCTAGCTTGACGATTTTTTTTTGTGTAATAATATCACCAAAAATATGAACACTTTCATCTCCTACAAAAACTTCTAAAATACTAATTTATATTCAAATGAAGTACATAATGCTGCAAAATCTGATCTATGCCTCTTTATTATAGTGCAACAACAATTATAGTAAAGATAGTCCACATACATGCCAATAACTTTCTTTTTTTTTGAAGTCATGTGTTTGTATGGTGTTCTAGTGGTTAAAAACCAAAATATATCATCATAAAAAGAGTATATATTGACATCTCTTGGTCCATGAAAAAATCTAAACCTAGTAGTTCATCTATCAATTCAATCTATGTTTCCCCTAGCTCCAACCTTTCTGGATAGTTAGTAACTGCACGTTGTTTTCATGGCCTATCATTGAATAGTCAAACTCTTGCATGAGAAACATACATCATGAAATTCTTTCTTAGGTGGAGTTTTTTGAGGATAATGATGGAAGCCTAATGATCAACATGAATGATTACTCTTGCACATGGGTGGATTCCTTGTGCTTGGTAGGGAGAGCAAAGAAGAACTATAGAGAAGAGTCCTACCGATAATAGCAGACAATCATGGACCATACAAGGCAAAACCATCAAGAGGATGTAAGATCAACCAAAGGCATAGATACCAAGAAGCCACACATCATCTCCATAATACACATAACAAAGAAGTAAGATTATCCATTGTCCATTGATCAATATCAAATCCTATAGAAGCATACACAAAAAGATGATACATAGAATGGGCAATAACCTACAAAATAAATCTACATGCATGTTTACCTCTTTCTCCCTTGACACATAATCTCATGATGTAACACATCAATCATATAATGTTCCCCATCATCTATTGCCTTCTATATCTCTAAGCTTAGAACTTAATTATTTAGCCCTTATTGTTTGTTGTCTTACCATAGCTCTTGGCTTGGATCTTGATCTTTTCACATATTTCTCAACACTTTTCTCTAATTGACAATTGAATGGCCATCTATAGACCAAATCCATCTCCACATTTGCACAACAAGAAAAACATATCTACCTTGGAATAGTGGATAGCTAAAACAAATGTCAATTAAATAATTTAGTTACTGTGTTGGACTTTGAGGTTTGCAAAATCACATGAACAACACAAGGAAGAAGAACGAGCTTGGATCACAACACAACACTAAATGAATTCCCAACTTAATGCACACAGATAAATAACTTTCTAGGGTTATATGCATATATACAAGCTAGGGGAAAAAAACCTCCTAAAGAGGCAACAAAGTGCTCGGGTAGTCCTAAGTGTGTTCTCACACACCACTACTGAAATATATCAACAAAGCCTCCTTGTGAGTGATGTTATGAACAAGGAGCTAACACTTATGTATAAGGAAGACCCGAGCTATGTGCAAAGAGATCAATCTACAAAAGGAAGTAAGCCCAAACCTTTGTTGAAAGCTTCAAACTTCTTCCTAGGGAGAGCCTTTGTGAAAATGTCTACAACGTTATCGTGTGGAAACATATGCCAAACTGATCTCTCCAATGGCCAACCTCTCCACGATATAAAGATAGTGCACCTCAATGTGTTTTGTATGAGCATGGAACACAAGGTTCCTTGCAACTGCCAATGTGCTATGACTATGAGTGAAGATTTTGGTGGTAGAACATTAACCAACACCCAAATCAACCAAAAGGTGCCTCAGCCACACAAAGTCAACAGTCTTTGTGAAAGCTAGCCTATACTCAATATCACAACTAGAAGTAGCTAGAGTAGGCTATTGATATATTTAGGTAGTGATGTGTGTGAACACACTAGGACTGCCAGGACACTTTTTTCCCTCTTTAGGAGGTTTTTTCCCCCGGCTTGTATATACGCCTGTTGCCCTAATGGGCTACTTATCTTTGTACATTCTCTAGTAATACATTCAGTATCGTGTGTTGTGCTCCAAGCTTCTTCTATTTCCTTGTGTTGTTCACGTGCTTCCGCAAACATCTATCTCCAACAATTGGTATCAAAGCAGGTCGTCGCTTCATCTAGGGCGCCATCGACACTCCTCCAGTTGGAGTCTCAGAATCGCACGAATTTTGGTGAGCATACTCAGCGTGTTTTGGAGATCAAAACAACTTCCCTTTATGGTGCCAAAATTGCGATCTAAGCTCGTTTTGGCCTCTGAATGCACTATCGCAGTGCTTGTGCAGGCTATTTCACCTTTTTGTTCCAAAGGTATATACCTGTTTCCGTTCGCCAGTATAAGCATCTCAAAGTCTGTTACAGGTTTAGCAGAACTCGTCTGGGCAGTTCCGTTCAACTTTTTGAGATACAGTCAATTTTCTGCATCAAGGTATTTTAGTCACCGGCCATGGCTGAAAGCAGTGATTTATTCCATATGTTGGCTGCTGACGATGAAGATATGTACTCCCCTCCCCCTCATCCCTTGATTAGAATAGAGGGTGCCCAATTTGCATATTGATAGATTTTCAACCATAACCAAAACCGTTTGAAACACATAAACACATTGTATTTTGCTTTCAATTGATACAGTCATGCATGTTTGCAAAAATCATCAATAAATATCACGAAGTAAAGGTAGTTCCCAAATAAAGGTGTCTACATAGGATCCCAAATGCCACTATGAACAAGCTACAATTTATGAGCAACTCGAATTGAACCATCTTTTGGGAAGGATGAATATTGCATTTTGCCCAAAATATAATAGCGTTCAAAGATATGTTTGCAAGCTGCCGTAAGTTTGGGCAGAGAGAAGACCATTTCAGATTTCTATAATCATAGCAAACTAGCAAAATTTAGATGACTAGAGCATGCATGCCAAAGCTGCATTTGAGATAGCCTCAAAATCTTGAACAGCAAATGCTAAATCACTCACATATTTTGCATAGTCTATGAACTTATATAGCCCATGACATAAAATTCAAGAAGCAATAATAGCATAACCAATAGAATTTTTTCTTGATCCTTGGTTCGTACAAAGCATTTAACAATGTGAAAAAAGTACCACTAGTAGTAGTCTGAATGATTCTACCAACTCCCATTATAGGATGGTAGGAGTTTTTAGTGCCTCTGACAATATTCCCTATAGGGGCAAGCTCAAGTGAATTGAAAAAACTACATTGTGAGGTAATATGTTTGGTTGTCCCACTATCAAAGTACTAAACATTTGAGTCTACTACAAACATACACTTTGATGAGAAGATGGATCATAACTACATATATTAGTAGATGCCCATTCTTCATTTTGAACAAGATTAGAAGACTCTATTTCAGCCATAGAGGCCTTTGCAACAGCCATTCCAACTTGTTTTTTCTTTTCCTCTTTTCGGACTAGTTTTGGAAAACTCTTTATGACATGATCATTTCCCTTACAGTACTTACAAAAATCTTATTGCTTTTCTTTTTTCATCTTTTTCTTCCTTGTTTGGGTGTGCAGCATTAGCATATTTGTACTTACTAGTAGATGATCTCCATTTACCTTTTCCCTTTAAATGAGCTAAGAAAGCTTGATCTACAACACACGTAATGGATCTGCTTTGCTTGGACTGATCTTCTTGCAACAAAATACACACTAAATCCTCAAATTTTAAGGCATTTGGATTTCCTTTCATCATCAATCGAATAATAGAAGCAAAACCTTGATATGAATCTAGAAGACCATTAAGACTAGTCTGGACGAGTGAACTATCTGGCAAGACTTCATGAGTGAAAATCAATTGCTCCTTCAAATTCTTGTTCCTTGTCAAAAAAGTGTCCATAGAATCTCCTTCATTCATTTGCTCAGTCTCCAACTATTTTTGAAGGTGAGCAACATGAGCCTCATTTCATGCATGGTATAAATTGATAAGTGTATCCCACACATCCATTGCTATTTTGCATGAGCAAGTGTGAGTGATAATGGTAGATTTTATAGGAAAATCTATCAGTGGATGTGCCTGAGCATCTCTTCCATCCCAATGAAGTTGCTCTATAATTGGTGCAACACGAACTGCAACATGAATATGAATATGAAGATCATCATTCTCAATGCCATCTACATCACCTTCAGTAATTGTATTTGTAAGTGTAGTAGGGAATTTTTCAACACCTTGCACAATATTCCACAACCCTTTTGATACCAATACATGATGCATCATATATGCCCACAATTGGCAATTAGTACCATCCAACCTATCCTCAACACCCAACATACAGAATACATCATTGCTTTTAGCCATGGCCACTTACGAAATACCTTGATGCAAAAAATGATTGTATCTCAAAAAGTTGAACAAAACCACCTTATCAAGCTTTGCTAAACTTGTAGAAAATTTTGAGGCACTTGTACTGGCGAAGTAAAACCTATATGTGTGGTTTACACTAAAGGAAAAAATTGCCTACACAGCCGCTATGATAGTGCGTTAGAAGATTGTGACTAGAGGGGTGTTGATGGCACCCCCGATGAAGTGGTGACCTACTCTAATTCCAATTGTTGGATTTTGAGGTATGCAAAAGCACACGAACAACAGAAGAAAGAAGAAGAAGCTTGGACAAAACACAACACTGAATGAATTACCAAGTTAATGTACAAAGATAAGTAACTCATTAGGGTTATAGGCATATCTATAAGTTGGGGAAAAATACCTCTTAAAGAGGCAAAAACATTCCCTAGTGGTCCTAAGTGTGTTCACACACACGACTACCAAAATATATCAACGTATTGAACAACAACTGTAATCTGAAAATTGCAAAGAGAATTAAAAAAGCTAGTGATAAATCACACCAATAAATTAATTCTCTTCAAATTTATATTTCAGTTGAAGTTTACCGAATTGAGGAGTACAAAGAATAGTTAGAAAGAAGGCATATTTTATCCAATCTTTTTTAGTCTAGAAGTTGAGTGGATGTCAGTAGAGATAGATAAGGTAGAAGAGACTATCCAAGGGTATTCTGAAGTAAAATATGAAAAGATTGAGCTACATACTAGATTGCAAGGCACCAAAGTTCTTGAGAAGAACTTATGTGATCTTTCAAATGACCTTGAAATCAAAGGATCGTATGTTTTGACATGACTTCCTAAAGAAACAAATACAAACTAAAATGATCCATTGGTGAGTAAAGTTCAAGAGCTACAATAACGTTGCTTTAAACAAGGCTAATGAATTGTTTGCTATCAACTATTATATGTTCTTACAACATTGATACAATCAAATTAGTATGAAAGTAATTGAAGCACAAAATAGGATAAATGTGTCTAGTTGGTTGGACAATAAAGAAGAAAAGACGAACATTTTACTGATCATGCAAATAAACTAGATCAGAAATATACAAGTGAAGAAACTTCCATTGTCGAATTAATTCAAGTACTATTTAAGGAAGATAATATAGTTATGAAGGATCATGAAGAAAAGCAAGAATCAAAGTCCCAATATGCTATTGATCTCATCATTCCATAGTAGAACTAGACTCTTGGGGTCCATGGATTCAACGCTCTTTTCTTTAGAAATAGGTGTTGAATTACCATCATGATTTAAAAAAAAAAGGGGAAGTTTGGCAGATCCTACTCTTCCAAACTTTAATTAATAGAAAAATACACTTATACAAGCCAATGGGCCTAACACCCATGGGACCCCCCATATCCCACAAAGCAAGGGCTAGTAATAGATTACTAGAGAATTTTACAAAGAAGGTTTATAACGCTCTCGTCACCCTCATGTGGGGCTCACTTGGTTTTGATATTGTTGCTCTCTAGGAAGAACACTCTATGATGTCTAATGGGCACGGGCTTCTTACAATTGGAAATTCTTTTTCCTAACAGGATTAGAGATTTTCCGATCAACCATGCTTTAAGAGGGCTTCCAAAGTTGGCTCCACACCTCTCTTTCCATATTTTCCATAGATTCTCCCCTCTTATAATAGCATTCCATAGTGCTGAGGAACACCCAATTGCTTCACCCAATGAAGCTTGCTTTTAGTTGATTTGTCCCTATAACAACATGATCCTCTTAAGGGCCTACCAGACTGAGATTGATTTGAGGCACCAAAAGAAGAGGTGCCCCAAGTCTTTCGTGCCCCAAAGGCATCGTTCGCACCACGATAGGATCCACAAAGTTTTTTAACTTTTACATTGGTCAAAATTCCATGGTGTAGGATTTGCCACATAAGCATAGACCACATTAACATAAGTAACATAACTCAGGAGATTTGATTTACAACGATCTCTAGATGCTCTAGCTTGTAGTGGGCAAGTATACATAATTAACTTGTAGTGGGCAAGTATACATCATTAACTTGTACTTGGTAAGCTATTCATCATCAACTTGTAATTGACAAGCTATTCATCATTAACTTCTTTTTTTCAAATATAAGTTCAGCAATAGCTTGGTCTCCCAAACTTTAATTAAAAGAAAGAACAATTGTATAAGAGAATGGGCATAGCACCCATGCAACCCCCCGAATCCCACAAAGCAGGGGTTGCTTAAGACTTTCTAGAAGACATTAGAAAGAAGGTTGATAGCCATTTCGTCCCCCCTCATGGGGAGCGCACTTGCTTTTAATCTTGTTGCTCTCAAGGAAAACACTCTATGGTGTCTAAAAGGGGGGAACTTCTTACAATTGGAAATTCTTTTGCCTAAAAGAAAAATCAATTTTTTGATTGACTATTCTTTAGGAGGCCTACCAAAGTTGGCAGCACATCTCTCTTTCCAAATCTTCTAGAGGGTCTCACCTCTTATACCATTCAACAGTGTTGAGAAACAATCAATGGATTCACCCAATAATGCTTTGAGTTGATTTGTCGTTGTAGCACCATGATTCTCCCAAGGATTCACCAAACCGACATTGAATTGGGGCATGAAAAGAAGAGGTGTCACAATTCATCATTTCCATGAAGGCATTTTTTACCCCATGGAGGGGCCCCACAAATTTTGTTAGCTTTAACATTGTTCCAAATTCTCTGGTGAAAGATTTGCCACATAAGAACCAGTTTTCAAACCTCAATGAGGGGATGCCAAAGGGACTGGAACTTGAGATCCCACCTAAATCTCGACCAATCTAGACACCATCTCCTATTAAGCATGACATGAAAATACACATTCTTCTCGAATCTTGGAATTTTATCAACGCCATTGTCGTTGTGCCATCTAAGATCATCAAGGTGGGGGTAGTCATGCCCAATGAGGAGGTGAGTTCTCGAGCCCTCCCAAGCAATGAATCTACTTTGTAACAGGCACCATGCTTCATAATCCACTCTCCTAGCTGTGTCAATGTCCTCAAATCTAATCTTTTGGCATGTTTCTTGCTTCCAAAGGTGGTTCCACAAATGGAAACCTTTGTTCCAAAGCTTTCTACCTTTGATGCCCTTGATAGGGAACTGGATCGAGTCATTTTGTCTAATATCGACTGCCCACTTCCAATCTTCATTGACCTTGAAAAATTGTTTCACCTTCTTCCAACTCTTCCATAGGGAGAAAACTAGGTTTGAGCCTCTAGGAGTCACCTGATAGGGGAAGAACAAAAGAGTGAGAAGATCCAAACCCTTACACACTAGGAGGCCCACAAGCCTAAGAGTGCTCTCATTTTTGAAGATCAGTTTGGCCCAAGAAGCATCCCTATTGCTCCAAGCTTTAATTAGCCATTTGGCCGCCAATTTATTGGCCATTACTTCAATTTCAAGAATCCCCAAACCACCTTGATCTTTTTGACTTATGCAAGTAGCCCATTTAATTTTGAGGATACCCCTCCTATTAGGGTCTTCCGTCTAGAGAAAAATTTTGAAAATTCTTTTCAATTTGACAATCTCTGGGTCCTTCGGTCTCTACCAAAAGAGAAAATAAATAATTGAAGAAAGAAGAAACATGTTGACTACCATAGCTCGCCGTCATCATTTACTTGTAATTGGCAGACTAATCATCATTAAGAAAGTCGATTTTCAGAACGTGGGATCCATGTTAACTGCACGCCTTCATAGACAAAATTTAATTATGTCTCATGAATTGTGAAAGTTTGAGAACTTTGGGTTCAATTTCTTGCAATACATAACAAAAAAATTAGCAAGATTGATTTAATTATAATTTGAAAACATAATTTTCCTATTATGAATCTGACCTCGTAAATTTTAATTTCATAAGCATAACCATATCCAATGTTTTAATTGATTAAAGAGATTGGAGAACAAAGTCGACACAAATAAATATCAATGGTTAGTTATCGAAGGCGATGAGATTAAAATGTTGTATTAGACAAGGGTGCCCATTGGCCCTCTCCGTTTCGCTATTTCCACATAGGGGCTCAGCAATCTTGTGCAACATCACATGGAAATGGGCCATATTAATGGTCTCCCTCTACCTCTCAACCATGGTCAGACAATCATGAGGCTATTTGCAGATGACATGAATGCATTTATGCATAATGATTTGACCATCATTGAAACCTTTTGGGGGTGCCTTGACACATTTTGTGAGGCATTTTGTTACAAAATAAACCACTCAAAAACCACTTTCAAAGAGATCATCGGACCTCCACCCTAAGTGCTAGTTGACCGTGGATGCCAAATTATCCCTAGGGGTCTACTCTTCTGCCTACTAGGTATTCCGATGGGCTTTGGTGTCTCGATGGAGCAATAATGGAATTGGGTCCTTTCCAAACTAGACAACAAGTTAGCATATTGGAAGGGCATGCAAATCAACCTCGTGATGCATGCCATGGTAATTAATACCTTCCTCAACTCCTCGAACATTTTACCTTCTCTCTTGATGGAGACCCAAGGATGAAGAGCTTAGCGAATTGGAAAGAATCTTTAGAAACTTTCTTTGGATGGGGGAGCACAACAAAATGGGGTTCCCAAAACTAAATGGTCTACCTACATCAGCCAAAAGGATTGTGGGGGCCTAGGCATTATGTATATTGAAGGCATGGCTTACAAGGTGGTGGCAAAATGGATCATGAGGGCTTGGTGCAATTGTGAGACCTCCTGGGCTGAGTTCATTTTCAGGATCAAGAACGTGATTATGCTAGTGGGCCTCCTTGGTTGGAAGGACTTGGGCTTCCTTACCCTTTTATTCTCCCCGATTCTGGTTTCCCCTAAAGGCTCGATTCTTGTGTGCTCCTTGTGGAAGATTCGGAATAAGTTCAAAGAATTTGTCAAAAACACAGAAGATAGAAATGGGAAGCTGATATTATGCAAAATGACTCAATCTAGTTTGCATCAGGGGGTGTGGCTTCTTCAAACCTCCAAAATGCTAAGAGACTGTGAAAGAAGGGTTTTAAACATAGGAAACACTACTGGAAACAAGAAATTCCCCAAGAGATTAGCTTTGTGGACATAGATTCTAAAATAACAATGAACTATGAAGAATGGAGTGTCTTGTAGAGTAGGTACATCACCTAGGAATGATAAAAAAACCTGACTCCTCATTGGGTGGGATCTACCATGCAATGAGGGTCTTATCTTGCACAATGACAATTGCTTGCTCAAAATTCCTAGAATCAAGGTGAACAGGGATTATGATACCACACTTAACAAGAAGTGATGCCTAACTTGGACAAGGCTGCGTTGGTATTTGAAGTTCATGTCTATCTGGCATCCCCTCATCGAGATCAAAAAATCGGTTCTCATGTGGCCAATTCTCCACCATGGTATTTGGACCAATCTAAAGGCTAGCAAAATTTGTGGGGCTCTGCTGTGGTGCAAGCGATGCCACCGTAGCGTTGAGGATCACATCTTCTTTGTGTGCCCCAAGTCTCTCTTGCTCTAGCAGACCGTTTGGGAATATTTTGAGACTGGAAGAACAAAAATCACCTGGAAGCAAGTGCTTCTAGGCGAAGCGATCAGCTTTTCAGCGACACCATGGACTGCTATGAGAGGGGAAACCCTTTGGAAGATTTGGAGGGAGGAGTGTGGCTACAATTTTGGACACCCTCCTAAAGGGTGGTCGATCAAGAAGTATATGTTCCTCCTTGGCAAAAGAATCTCCAACTATAAGAGGTTCCCACCCTTTAGGCATCATAAAGTGTTCCTCATCGAGAACAACAAGCGTAAACCCAAGTAGGTGTTGCATGAGGGGGACGAGAGGGTTAATGACTTCCTTTCTAACACTCTCTAGATCTGCAAAGTTCTACTACTACTTTGTGGGATTGGGGGGGTCCCAAGAGTACTAGTCCCATTCACTTGTAACTTGTTCTTCTTTTTTTTTTACAATTAAAGTTTGTGGAGAGTAGGCCAAGGCCGAACTTCCATTTAAAAAAAACGTTTTAATTGATTTGTCTTCCTCTAAAGCTCCACATAGATTGCATAAAATTTCTGTATTATTTGCCACAGATAGGCAGAAATACACACGCACACATACATACACATATACTAATTGACCTTGGCTTTTTGGTTAGATTGTATACACACATATAGACAGGAATACACACATACACAGAGACACACACAGAGACATTCAAAGACATTCAGAACGCAATGTATAAAGATGTCGATGACATTTTCAGTGTTCTTTATAGAGTTATTTACAGGCATTTTTCAGTGTCCTTTACAGAGACGACAAAGATCTATTCCGCTCTGAGTTATTTACAGGCATTTTCAGTGTCCTTTACAGAGACGACAAAGATCTATTCCAAAGCTATTTGGGCTGTAACAACTTTCAAGTTGACTTAAGGGGCAAATCAACCGCTTGATTCGCCTCCTCTAAATTTCCACTTTGAATTTATGCTTGTTTACTTCCTCATTGTGTAAAGAGCACCATTAATCTCCGGAATTGATTTTTAACCTCTGATGAGCATTCGAAATTTCTACAAAGAATTAAAATTATCCTAAACTAAAATTTTGCAAATAATTTTAGCAATAATAAATACTAGCAATAGAATTTAGGGAGAACCTCACTCAAAATGTGAACAGGTCAACAAGATTTTTGGTTGTGTCACAAAGGTTACAAAGCATATAATTTGAGACAGCCTGTCAATGCCTAAAGTTTCACAACATGTGTAGGTTGTACTTCCACCCTCTCACATGACACCTTGGAATCAAAGAATTGGGTTGACTACTTCCAAGCATTGTTATTTAAGATTCCAGTTTGCATCCTTTGCTAATGTGGGCCATATCCTTTACCTTTTTTGGGCCTTTACAATACAGCTAATGATCCTCATGAGTTTGCATTTTGGGACATTGAAGATAATCCCAAAATGTGTTGAGAGATCTTATTCTACATACCTACTTCTCCCACATGAAGAACATATTGGTCAATTGTTCCAACCTACTTGTGAATGTATGGGCCTTGCATGTCCACATGGTGAATGAGCGTTAAATAATTCTGAAATAATTGAATAGTGGAACAGAAGAGCAATTGTTGCAATAGGCATTGCTGTTTGATAGCTACCCAAGCAACCACCCCGAGATGCACCTAACCTTCATGGAGGATCGGACCATGAGTTATTGGGTTTGCTATTTCCAAATTTCCACGTCATTATCATTGACTCAATCATTGTTTATTATTTAGAATTTCAGTATGCACCCTTTACTCGTGTGGCCGGCCACGCTAACCCATCTTATGATTTCATTTCTTATATATGTCCTCGAAAACAACCACCTTCTCTTTGCAAGAATGCAAAACCTTGTGTGAACCTTTTAAGCTCAATAGATCATTAGACAAGGGTGTCCTCTTGTGCCTCTCTTATTTGCTATTGCTAACAATGTTCTATTGCTAACAATGTTCTAGGCTCACGTGTGAAAGGTGCCATGGTCAAAGGGACCATCGGAGGTATTAAAATGCTCAATACTTCTATTCAACTTGGGCTTCAAATGTTTGCAGATGATATTAATATGTGTACTAATATTGACCCTATCTCTCCTTCAAATTTTTGGAATCCTTGAATATTCTTTTCTTGGCTAGTGGTTCTAAAATCAATCTTAGGAAAAATGGTTCTAAAGCTTCTAGTAACTTGATTCCTGATTATGTTTCTAGCATTGGTTGTGATGCCATATAGGATGGAGTTATCTTCAGGCTCTTGGGCATTCAGATGGGTTTCAAAGTTTCCCACCAACAAAGGTGGGAAACTTTGAAAGTCAAAATATTCAAGTGGCACAACAATAAAAATTCTTTGCCTCACAAATCTTTTATGTTTTATTCTATATCACTTACTTTTTGGCTTGCTAGGTTGCCTCCAAAAAGGAGTTGTCTTAGGTGACTGCCTTGCCTAGGAGATCCCTTTAGGGAGGAAATGCTCAAGAGAGTAAAGTGCCCAAAGTTTCTTGGGATACTTGCTCTCTGCTTAAGAAGGAGGGAGGTCCTAACATTTTGTGTCTCATCTAAATGGCTGAAAACCTAGCTCGTAAATGTTTTTCTTCTAATGATATTTGCACTGTGATGGTTAAAAGAAAAGCTCATCGTTTTTCTATCAAGAACTATAAATCTTGGTAACATAGTGAAATGTGGGATATTGTTGTTTCTCCTCAAGTGTTTTCCCTATTTGTTATACTCTCATATGTAGGCTTTGACATACATGGATGAAGGTAAAAAAAAGGGATATTGTTCCAATGTTGAGTTTGCTTACAACTTCTTGGGGGATTCTTTTGCAGAAAGGGATTTGAGTGTTTGTAGGAGAAGGAAGAAGAAGGAAAAGTGGAACACAAACACCGGAAGCTTCTGTATATTGACTACCAATAGGAAAAAAAAATACAACAATGATGTCCAAACAAGACCAAGTGATCTCTGTGCGGAGTGCTTAATCCTAAGAATACACACACACACACACACACACACACACATATATATATATATATATATATATATATATATATATATATATATGTATATATATATATATATATATATAT
Organism: Ceratopteris richardii; assembly: GCA_020310875.1. NCBI lineage: Eukaryota > Viridiplantae > Streptophyta > Polypodiopsida > Polypodiales > Pteridaceae > Ceratopteris > Ceratopteris richardii. Next base: position 74,736,206 of record CM035431.1, on the reverse strand, counting down.
ATATATATATATATATATATATATATATATATATATATATATATATATATATATATATATATATATATATATATATATATATAAACACACACAAGATTACAAGATACCCAAAGATCCTTATGCCACCAACCTTCCCTATACCAGAACTCCATCTTTAGGAGCTTGCTCTTGTGCACACCTTGCACTCAAGCTTCCAATAGGGTAGGGGGGAGAGGAACACCTTTTGTTGACCCACACACCTCTTCAATGGTACCTTGTGCCACCTTGGTTGCCTTGCTTACTCGTTCTCTACACACCTTCTATGCACACACTAGATCATTCCTCTTGCACACTTTGTCTCACACTTGTTTCTCTACATCACACACTGCTCCAATGTCTCTTGCTCTTCTCACCTACTTTAGACTATCTTCTCATTTTCTTAGCCTAACTCCTAGAATAATGCATGCCCTGTGTTCAGTGTCGATTCAGTCATGTACACGGCTCCTAACTGATAGCGTACCTTGGTGCTCACTTTGATGTCTCAAGAATGTCTCAAAATGTGTATAGCCAATGACTCCCTATTTTTTCGTGTAGTGACTTTAGGACTAAAACAAAATTTTAAATGGGAGGGCCATACATACACTTTTGTGTATCGCTTCTTCTTCACATGCCTTCACTTTTTCCTTCATTTCTTCAATATGTGTACCTAAGGGAAGGTTCATATGAACCTTTCAAACACTTCAAAACCCTTGAAAACCTTACAGAAAGACAATCTGCAACCTTGCAACCTATAGCCAAGTTTTTGTATACATGTGCACCTTGAACACCTTGACTTTGACCACTTTGACTTTGACCACTTTGAATTTGAACACTTTGACTTTGACCAATTTGAATTTGAACACTTTTTCTTTGACCACTTTGACTTTGATCATTTTGACTTTGACCAAATTGACTTTGACCAATATGACTTTGATGGGCTCAACAATTGCCCATTACCCTATGGCCTCTACATCCCTGAGAGCTAACAGCCAAAGTGTGAAACCTGTTGTGCAAAATCATCAAAAGGATAATTGAGCAGCTACCAAGTCCACTAGGAGCAGTAAAGAACAATCAACAAGGAAGAACCGAAACTAGACATTGTGCTTTGAAGAAGTAGATGTGGGAGAATGGATGGTAGGAAGGAAAGGTTAGGGAGGGCTAAAGGGTCAACAAGGATAGGGTAAGGAGGGGTCAGGGTGGGGCTGGCTGGAGGTATAAAGGAAGAGGCATGGAGTATGAGAAAGGGCTCGGGATCAGGCCAAAAATGCTAAACATGAAAGCTACAAAGGGTTCATATGGAAAAATATAAAACATGTGGAAAAGGATATTTAACCACCATAGGATAAAAGTTATCGTATGGTGGGTGGGTGAGGGGTCAGGGGTCGATGAGAGAGAGAGAGAGGAAGATTAGCTTTGAAATCTTTTAGTCATCATCGTCTCTAGGCTATTACTGACGCCCCGTGTAATAATGTCCAACTATCATGAGTATTGGGAAATCATTATCCGAATAAATGGAGGTCATTAGTTTAATTTCTCTTTCTTGTTTGTTAAAAAAGGGAATGTAAAAACGTATTAGAAAAGAAAAGAAATTACAATGGACACAATAGCACATAGCTTAACCAAATAAGAAATCAGACTACGTGGGCCATCATAAGGGAAAAGTATCTTTGGAGGGACCGTTTCCATCTACAAAAGGGATTGTTGTCATTACATTAAAAAAAAACTCTTTTTTCTGTAGAGGGCAAAGACGTAGAATCTATTCAATGCAAGGCAACATTTTTCAAAAGTTTTCTGATACGGGTCGCGCATGAAAGAATTTCGTCGTACTTCGGGTAAAAAGTTCACTTTTTCTTAAAAAGTTCACTTTGGGTAAAAAGTTCACTTTTTCTTAAAACGATAAAGCTAATGGACTCGTGTTCATTAGCATCAGTCTGTTCGGGTGACCAGAAGTCAGTGACATATTATTTTATTATTTCTTAATCTGATGTTGATTAGAAAAAGTGTTTTCAATGATTTTCGCTTTGCCCCATCTCAAAACTTGATCCACGCAGGTATTTTTGCCTCATTAGCAAAATGACAATAAAACCCATAACAACCAATTCACAAGGAATATATACAAAAAAATGTCCTTTCATGCGTTCTCAAAAAAACATTTCCATTCTATTTTTTTGTTGACAATACCATCGCATTCATTCGTAAATCTATTTAATTTTTTTTTGTTTTTATTATAAGAGAAATACCATAGCATTCGTTCTTAAATCTATTTAATTTTTCCTTGTTTTTATTATAAAAGAAAGATTGGTTTGATATGTATGTGAACTATAATGCATGGAATTCTAATGGCACATATATCTTGTCCTTGTGTACCAATGTTCATCGTCCATTGATACATATGTCAAGATTCTATAATTACACTGATACATAACTCTATTTACAAGAGATTGAATACTTGCTGGGAAGACTTGGGCCCCGTGCTCGGCACCGTTTCCGGAAAAGCCCCCACAAGATCAGACTTCTAGGTCGCTAAATGCTAGAGGGCTAACCGACCCCTCAAGAGCGACCATCATTGGTCAATGGCTTCGCGACATCAGCTTAAACCCAGACTTTATATGCATTCAAGAGATCAAAATTGACGGGGATGACCTCCAGAAACGGCTCAGGCAGGTCTCTCCGACGCACGTGTGGATCCCAACGAAACACCCGCGGGGGTCTGGAGGAACGGCTATCGGTGTTAAACAACGCTGGCTTGAAAAGCTAGAGAACTTCATTGAAGATGTGAGTCACCGTTGGATTGCTGTTTCGTTTGGTGCTCCGCTTTGTGCTACTATGGTCTCTCTGTACGCCCCTAACGGAGATCTGGAGAGACGGAACACTTGGGCCTCCTTAGACTCGCTTCCCCACAACGTGCTCATATGTGGTGATTTCAACATGGTGGAGGACCCAAGGGACAGATGGATGGGCAAGGGTAGGGTCATCGACAGTCGGGAGAAAGAAACGTGGGACATGACCAAACTGCACTTGGATTTGGTTGAATTCAAAGACTCGAATGGCTTTTCTTGGTCGAATCTCCAAGCGGGCGAGGACCTGAGGAAAGCTAGACTCGACAGATGCTACATTTCTCAGAGTTTTACCCAACAGTGGGGCCTTCCTACCATCACGCAACGCACTGACCTCACCATCTCTGATCACTACCCGATCGTTATCACTTTCCAACCTTCCAACAAGACCCGCAAGGCTCCGTGGTTCCATGCCAACGCATCCACCTTCTCTCTCCCCTCCGTTCATCAAGAAATTGCCGACGTGTGGAAGGTGGCGTTCGCCTCTGGCTTGGCCCCAGCCAAGTGCTGGAGAAATGCGGTCGACAAGTCTCGTAAGATCATGATCAGAACTAAGAAGATGCTTGAGACTGTGAGGCGGGCTCGGAGGGTGGCTCTCTACCACAGACTCTGGCGGCTCGAGGAGGAAGTGAACAAAGGAAAACTTCAAGCCCAGAAAGGTCTCCGGAAAATCAGAGCAGTGTTGAGATACGAGGAAGAAATACAAAGGAAAAACTTGCAAATCTTCTTCAAGGAGTGGTGGGCTGGCAAAGCCGACAAACCCACCAAAGAGATGTGCCGTATCCTTAAAAGGAAACACAACAGAGAAGCGATCCCACTGCTGCTTGATCCCCTTGGCAATGTATGCAAATCGGAAGAAGATAATTTTGGCATCATCGAAGGGCACTTCACGAGACTCCTGGGAACCTCGAACCCCCTCTCCCACCATAGAAGGGACTGTATGGCTGCCATCTCTAGGGTTTCCCCCCGGAGGATTCCACCCAACCTCCACTCTCTGCTTCATGCTCCGATCTCTGAATCAGAAATCATTGAGGTTATTGATGCCCTCCCGCTTGGTAAAAGCCCGGGACCCGACGGACTCACTAACGAGTTCTTCAAATCCTTCAAGCTGGTGGTTGCCACCCCTCTTCGGATGGTCTGGCAAGAAGCGCTAATGTTTGGTGCTCTTCCGTCTTGCCTAAACAATGGAATTATCAAGTTGATTCACAAGAAGGGGGAAAAGAACAGAATTGAGAACTGGCGGCCTATTACGATGCTCCAAACTGGATACAAGATCATCGCCAAAGTCATCGCCAACAGACTCTCGTGCCACCTGAGATCTTGGCTTAGCGAGGACCAAAAAGGTTTCATCAAAGGCAGGTCTATCCTGGAAACCATTATGGATATTTGGGAAGGCATTCAATTTGCAAATGAGTCTAACCAAGATGTGGTCTTCCTCAAGATCGATTTTGACAAAGCCTACGACAGACTAGAATGGGACTATATTCTGCAGTCGCTCCTAGATCTCGGATGTAGTCAGAAATTCACCAAGATGATCGCGACCCTTCTCGGAAACGCAACGACCCAAATTAACGTTAACGGCAAACTTTCGAAGGCAATCCACCTTAAAAGGTCTATTAGACAAGGGTGCCCTTTGGCCCCCCTTCTCTTTGCCGTCGCCACTGAGGGGCTGAGCAGACTTGTGACACATCATGTGGAGGCTGGCAATATCAAAGGCCTCCGGCTGCCACACGACCATGGTCAAATCATCATGAGACTTTTTGCCGATGATATGAACGCGTTCGTTCACAATGATATTTCGAGCCTGGAGACTTTCTGGAGGTGTCTTGCGACATTCTGTGAAGCCTCTGGATCCAAAATCAACCACTCTAAGACCGCCTTCAGGGCTATTGTGGGGCATCACCCTGGCCTTCTCATTGATCATGGCTGTCAAATCATTCCGCAGGGCCAAATCTTTCGCCTTCTTGGAATCCCCTTGGGGTTTGGGGTCTCTATGGAGCAGCGATGGAATTGGGTGATGGCCAAACTGGAAAACAAACTCAACTACTGGAAAGGTATGCAAATCAATCTCGCTGGACGAGCGATGGTTATCAACACGTTCCTCCTCTCTTCTACCATCTATTTCCTTTCATGCTGGAGACCGAACGAGCAAGGTCTGTCCAAACTGAATAGTATTTGTAGAAACTTTCTTTGGACGGGTGATCATAACAGAAGGGGGGTGCCAAAAATCAAATGGGCCATCTGCACCAGCCCTAGAGATAGCGGGGGGCTGGGTGTCCTGGACATTGGGTGTATGGCCAACAAACTGGCTGCCAAGTGGATGATCAAGGCTTGGTGCAATAGGGAGGCCTCGTGGGCCAAGCTGATCTTCAGAAACAAGCATGAGTTGGCCCTCATGGGGCACCCGAACTGGAAGAATCTAGACATCATGACCCTGCTTTTCTCCCCGATCCCCGTCTTCCCGAAAGGCTCCAATCTCGTGTGCTCCCTTTGGAAGGGCTGGAACAAAGTCAAAAGCTTCACAAGAATTAGTGAAGACTGGAAGTGGGCGGCCGGAATCAGACAAAACGACTCTATCTGGTTTCCGATACATGGCATCCGGAGGGTGGAGTCGTGGAACATTCAAAATGCCAAGAAATTATGGAACAAAGGATTCAAAAAATGGAAACACCTCTAGAAACTTGACACCAACAGCTGGATCAACTATGAGGATATCGACCCTCACATAAACATCTCCTACGAAGAATGGAACACCTTGCAAAGCAGATGCCTCGCTTGGGATCGTCACAAAACTCGCCTTCTCATGGGACATGATACTCCGAACGCGCGTGGTCTCAAATGGCACAATGGAAATAGCCTACTCAAAATCCCGAACATCAAAGAAACGACTGACCTCCAGATCAGCCTCAACAAGAAGTGGTGCCTGTCTTGGACGCGGCTTCGGTGGGACATGAAATTCATGGGTATCTGGCACCCACTTATAGAGATTAAGAAGTCTGTCCTCTTATGGCAAATTCTTCATCGAGGAATTTGGACTAACCATAAGGCAAGCAAAATCTGTGGGATCCCTCCGTGGTGCAAACGATGCCACCGTGCCATCGAAGATGTCCCTCACATCTTCCTTACTTGCCCCAACTCCTACAGAATCTGGCAGACGGTTGGACTGAAAATCAGAATTCAGAATCAGCTTTGTTGGAAACAAGTCCTTTTGGGGGAAGCGATTGGATGCTCTGCGGCTCTCTGGAACGCAATCAGAGGGGAAGTCCTGTGGAAAATTTGGCGGGAGCGGTGTGCTCTCAACTTCGGCGACCCCCCCAGGGAGTGGTCGATTGAAAAATCACTATTCCTCCTTGGCAAAAGGATTGTCAACAGTAAGAAATCCCCCCCCTTCAAGCACCATCAAGTCCTCCTTATGATCAACAACAAGCTCAAACCCAAGTGGGTCCCGCATGAGGGCGACGAGAGGGTGATCAACCTTCTTTGTAATGCAACCTAGGAATCAACCAAGCTTCCCCTGCTTTGTGGGATTTGGGGGGTCCCGTGGGCACTAGTCCCCTTCTATTGTACCTTTGTTTCTTAATTTAATTCAAGTCCGGGAGAGTAGGCTATTGCCGAACTTCCTTTATATAAAAAAAAGAGATTGAATACTAATGCAACCAAAGAAAATACAATATTAAGATGTTTGAATTCTTGGAAGGGTAAATTTATTGACTTCTATAATGTAGATGGAGAGTCGATGGTGGAAGTTTTGTTCTAACATGGGTACATGCATAAAAGACAATGATAGTCGAATCTCCAAGATACATCCAATGCATAGGCTCTTATCATGCAAGGCAAAGGTTGCAATCCTTACACATAAGAGATCAAGAAGACGATAATGTTTCTAGAGTTAGATTTGAGAGTTATGAATTGCAATTGCAATGGAAGCTTGAGGTTCGATTGATTAATTTAACAGAGTTAAATATATATGATGCATGTGGCTTGTCATGCATGTGTATATGTGTCATTATGTCCATCTCTTTGACCACCCGAAATTTGGTCACTAAGTTTTCATGTGCACCTAAATTTGGTGACCCAAAGTCCATCTCCAGTCACTCGAAATCCGACCACCGAACATTCATGTGCTCTTGCAACACTTTTCGGGTGAACCAAAAACGGATTTCCAGTCACCCAAAAACATGTCCATGTGCCACCCCTATGAAGTGACCCAAGTAATGACTTTTGCCTTTCTAGAGCATCTAATTATTCTTGATGAACCAAATAAGCCACATAATTCTAAATATCCAAAACTACCAAAGCAAAAGGAGGAAGTTGTAACATTGACCCAAAAGCCATGCTTTAAGAGCGCACCTGTTAGGATAAAGGTCTCTTTTAGAAGAGATGGGGGACCTCTCGAAAACATTAAGAGATTTTGTAGTTCACAAAGAGAATCTGTTGTAGGCCTCGCTCTCCATGTATTCTACATTTATCATCACCTAAATTCCAAACTTTAGCTCTATTAATAGTTCAGACATGTCTATGAAATAGGAGCCATCGAAGAATTGATTGGTTGATGTTGATTGGGAGAAACCAAGCACTTATAAATTGTACCTCCATTGTCCTCTTACCCAGTTGATTTTCCATCTCTGGTTGAGCTTTTCAATGATCAGGTCAATCGATCCTTTGTAGTTATTGAAGTTTTCCAATATTAGATACGATATGGAATTGAATAGGCCTCTTGTGAGTAGCAACTTCAAAATAAGGAGTGCATTCTCTTTGTTTGAGAATAAGAGTATTCTTGCAACCATGTAGGAGATGAGGGATCTTTAGAGCAGTATTCTCATCCTAGAGACCATGATGATCTTGTAAGACCTTTATGTGTCCAGCGTTAAAACATTTGTGACCCTTTATAGAGGGTTTGTTGCCAGCTTTATGAGTAATCCACCCACATCATAAAGAATCCTACAGAGAAAATTTTTGTTAATCATTAAATGAAGAGGGAGATTAAGATGCCTTTTAGTGTCCATCAAAGAGGCCTTATTCTACGTATCCCAATTTCTCCAATAGCTATAACGTTCTCAATAAAAAATGGTTGACTTTGCGTTTTATAAGACATGGCTAGAAATCATCACCATTAATACCTCTCAATGTCCATTAACCAACAAGCATTATAGCCCTCAGTTTTAAGAAATCAAGTGTCCACTACACCTTGGGGACTTTATTACTATGATCAACGACACCCCAATGGAAGCTCCTTGCTAGTGCAAAATCTTGCAAGAAATGATTTTTGTTAGGCATCAAGCATGACATAAAGACTTGGAAGAATGTGATGGTTGAAGGTAGATATTTTAGTGAAAGTCTGCTTTGCATCCCATACACAAACACTTATTTCCTAAAATCACATCTTTGGTTCAGAAGGTATCCCTCAAATCTTCAGCACTTTCCTTCTTCCAACATCTCACATAATCGAGACTAATTTTGGAACCAGTTGCCATGCAAAAAGTACCCAAACACTCAATCAAATTAAAAGTACAAATCTGATCAGAAATCAAATAAAAAACAAACGTCTCATCAAATCAAATCAAAAGCAGAAGTCTTGACTCCTTCATTGATTATGTGCGCATTCTACCATAAGATTCATCTTGACAATGTGCCTTGCTCTCATCTTTTCTCCTAAATCTTCTTTGATTTTTGTGGTTAGCATACGCTGGCATTTCAATAGGGACTACGTACCGTCATGTGCAACCTCTAAGCCTCGACGTTTTCCTTTCATTGAGGAGGAACAAGTTGCGTTACTTTTTTTGGCTGATAAGAAGCCCCACACCTAAACCGATGACCATATTCATTACCTTTAAATTATAGCATGTAAGCTTTAGACCCTTCACTACATGTACAATACAAAATCCTACTCATATTTTCAGTCACATTGAAAGTGCACTCACCCAATTGCGCTGTGGAAGAAGACAATGTACAATAAAGCACGGACATTCAGCCACACTCGCATGTGACAACTCCACCCACGCACATGACACCTATCCAAGCAACCAAAAACTACACATAAACTTATTGGAAATGAAAAGATATTACAATGGACACAGTAGCACATAGCTCAATCAAAAGAGAAATCATAGTAAATGAGCCATCATAGACAAACGTTGGAGGGGCCCTTTCCATCTACAAAAGGTCTTGCTCTCATTACATCAAAGAAACCCTCATCTCTGTAGAGGCCCAAGACACAGAATCTATACAATACAAGGCAACATTTTGCACCAGTCTTCTCACCAAGACAGAAGTAATGCTTTTCTGTTTTTCTTTCTGGAGCATCTAACTATTCCTGTAGAGCCAGATAAACCACAAGAATTTACATCTCCAAAGGTACCAGAGCGAAAGGCGCAATTTGTGCCATTCACCCAAAAGAAATTCTTTAGGAGTGCACCAGTTTGGATAAAAGTTTCTGCAAAAGGGATGGAGTACTTTTGAAAAGTTTAAGAGATTTTGCAGTTCACAAAGAGATGTTGTAGCTGGCCTTCTTGTTCTCCATATCTTTGACATTTATTATCACCAACATTCCAAAGTTTGACTTTATTATTACTTGAGACACGTTTATGAAGCAGGAGCCATTGAAGAATTGAATGGTGATTGGGAAAAACCAGTGTCTTCTTCAGCACTTGATCCTTTTTAGTTCTTGAAGTTTTTCAACATAATATTAGTAACAACATGGAGTTGAATAGGTCTCTAGTGAGTAGCAACGTCCAAATAAGGAGTGCATTCTCAATGGGATTATTCTTGCAACCATCTCAGAGATGAGGGATGAGATGGTTGCAACCATCTTAGTAACAACATGGAGTTGAATAGGTTTCTAGTGAGTAGCAACCATCAAAATAAGAGTGCATTCTCAATGAGAGCAATCTTGCAACCATCTCAGGAAAGTCAATTCTAACCATCACTCTACATTTGGCACTAAATCTAACCATATCTCACAAGAGTCTCTCGTAGAGTGCGGAATAATACCTTCTTTTAAAATTGTTTCCAAACACTTCCAAATTCATTTGAGTTGCATACTACATATGCTTAGACGCATCTAAACTTAGGATGAAATGGTCCGAAGATGATAGGATACAACTAAAGGATCAAGTGGAAAATGAGGAAGACTCGTTCTTCACCCAACTCGTATGAAATTGAAATTGGTGGAGGGAGATGTTGGGAAAGGGGGGGGGGGGGGGGGGGGGTGTGCGTACATGTTATTCTCAATAAGTCTCACCACTTTGGTAATGAGTTAGGAACCCATTTTGTGGGTCCTTGTCTCGTGGGTGTTACTAAGTGAAGGGCAATGTGTTCATCTTCTTCTTAAAGAAATTTGTTTGTCTCCCAAATGTTACAAAGCATATAATTTGAGGCAACTCCTCAATGCCGAAAGTTCCTCAACAGGTAAGAGAGATACGAGGGGTGCATGCCAAGAAGGTCACCCGAAGTGCACTTTATTGCTAGCATGTAACTATGGATGAATGACGTGTATGGTCATTCTTCGAGTGAGCTGAACAGATGCTCACCCGACTATTTGTTTTGTTGTTCAGCCACCCGAAGGTTACAGACCTTTTATTATATGATCAAATTAATGTGTTAACTATGATTCTCTACATAGAAAATGGTGAACTCATTGCATGTGCCCATAACAACGGTCACATTGAAAGAAGCTCACTTAATCATCTATATTAAAAAGTACTTATTCGGCTAAGGACTGTCCTACGATTAGCGTAGGGTGGCCCCAGTTGGATGCCTCCCTCCTCAATATCCCTTGTGTCATTGATAATGTCTAAAGAGCCATTATTCATCACTTCGACACTCAAGACTCATATTTTTCTACTTGGGGGCTTGCCATTAAACACATGTAGAATATTTTCCCTTCATAAGGACCCTACACTGAGGATAAGATGGGATAGACTTATATTTGAAGATTATGTGGTGGCTAGTAGTGCTCCTTTGGCCTCAAGAGAATATTGGGTTGGTCATGTTGATAGACCTAATGAGAAAATGTTTGAGCTCATGAAAATAAAGGAAATTCAAGGATTTTGTTCCTCTTCTTAATAAGAATTCAAGAGGATTGGCTATTGATTCTAAGGAGAGTTTGCTGGATGCTCTTTGCTTCTTTACCAATGTTTTGTGTAGCACTCCAAAGTGGGGGAGGACATTCAGAGAGCCAAGGCCACCATCACTCTTAAAAGGAAGAAAATGATTCCTGGCATCACCTCTATCTTGGACCTGCCCCTCACTACAAATGAGGTTACAAAAACCATTAGTAAAGTGAAACCTTGTCAATCCCCTAGCATTGATGGTACTTCAAATGATTTCTACATCACCTCGAAATATTTTTTGACCACCTATATTCTCTTGTTGTGGAAGGAAGCTTTTTCCAAAGGTATGCTTCTAGTTTGTATCAATACTAGGTTTTATTAAAGGGAGATTCATTCTTGATGCCAATGTGTCTATTTGGAAGGGTATTGATTTTGTGAATGAGTCTAACCAAGACTTTTTATTCTTTAAGATATATTTTGACAAAGCTTATGCCTGGCTCTAGTGGAATTTCATCGTTTGATCTCTTCAAGATGTGGGTTTCGGTAGAAGGTTCATAAGGGTTGTGCGCATTGTGTTTGGTAATGCCTACTCTAGATCTCCCAATGGGGATCTTTGGTCTTCTTTTAAAATCCTCAAATCGATTAGACAAGGGTGTCCTATAGCTCCTCTCCTATTTTCTATAGCCAATGGTTCATTCAGTTGGCTTGTCAAAGATGCCATGAAAAATGAATCTATTAAAGGTATCATTATCCCTAGCAAGGAGACCTCCCTTGGGCTCGAAATGGTTGTTGATGATGCTAATATGATTGTGAGGGCAGAAAAAAAAATTGTTGCATCGTTTCTTATATACCTTTACCTTTTTTGTCTTTCCACTCGGTCTATTGTCAATCACAAAAGTATGGACTTCAAAGCCTCCAATGACTTCATCCCGTCTTGCATGAAGGAAAAAAAATTGTGAAATCATTAATAAAGGGGAAATAAACTTATATGGAAAATCTTCAAATGGTTTGGGCTTCAAAGCTCCATCAATCACCATGTTTTTGTCCTTAATCATTATATTCTACACAATTTGACATATGTTCTTTCTTGTTGAAAGCCTACAAAAAACTAGCTTTCTTCTTGGATCAATGCAACCATTGCTAAAAAAGAGAAGATGTGGAGATCCAAGAGGTTGCTCCTCTCATGCTTAAAGAATTCAAAGCTAAAATAGGATCGCCAAAAGCTGATGGAAAGTTGAATGGATCCCTAACTAGTAGATATATGGATTCAGCTGTCTATGGTCTTACCCTTTGGCCATCAAACACTCTTTTCCGCAATGGCTCATCATACATAATGGAATCTGGACTGGAAATAGAGCCCTTTATATTAATAAGAGTGAAGGTCTTTGTTACTTTTGCGAAAGTGTGGAGGATTTAGCCCATCTTTTGCGAAGTGCCCAAATGCTCAAAAAATCTAGAGGAATATCAACTACATCTGTACCAACATGAGAGGTACCAAGCTTGAAGCCAGAGAGATCCTCCTTGGATAATGCAACAACTTGGACCTCAGACTTTGGAACCTTTGGAGGGCCCACAACTTGTGGATCATATGAACAGTGAGGAACAAGAAAATTTTCTAGAATTTGAAATCCTTTGTTGAATCTATTTATTTGGCCTATCTTAGGAACATTGATTTCATAAGTTTTATGTCTATTGAGAAAGCTTTGTTCCCGCAACACTCAAAATTTGATGTATGTGAAACATTATAAACCCTCCTCTTGGAGGAAAAATGTACTAATTTTGTACTCCAACGTCATACTTGCTATGTTTTTTCACCTTAGGAAAATGTATTCATTTGTATCACGATCATTCGTCCACTATTGGACATCTTGTTGCATCTAGTACCCATGTATCCAGATATTGTAAGGGCCTCACATGGGATCCTGCCCGTGTACATTTGTAACATTCCCTCACTCTTTTTTATATACTTCCTGTTGCTTTCGGAAAAAAAACAAAGAAAGTTCCTCAATATGCATGGGCTGTTCTCCCACCCTCTCACATGACACCTTGCAATCAATGAATGCACCCAATGTTCGTTAAAGCATTGTGCTAAAAATGTCTTAATTAAAGTCCGGGAGAGTAGGTCAAAGCCGAACTTTCTTTATATAAAAAACAAAAATAACAAAAAAAGGAGTTGTGCCAAAAAACATTGAGGGAGTGCCCGGGTTTGACTACTTCCAAACATCTTTAATTTTAAGATTCCTGTTTGGATCCAGTACTAATTTGGGTCATATCCCTCACTTTTTTGCCTCTTATAGTACAACTTTTTTGCCTCATTGTCCCAAAATGAGTTGTCATTTTGGGACAATGAGGCATTCCGACAGTGAATCTAGTGCCGAAATGTGTTGGCAAATCTAATTTTACAAACTTAGTTGTCCCGCATGAACAATATATTGGTCAATTATTGCAACCCACCTGTGAATTTATACGCAGTACATTAAAATGGCCCAAACATAGAATCAATTACATTAAAATTCAAATGCTAGTGTGAAAGATTGAACTAATCTAAGCATAGAATCGCTTACAATGGTAACAACTGCATACATTACATCTAAATTCTCCAAAATGTGCTTTGGATTATAACAAAAGATTAGATTAGTCAATGCCAAAAGTTTCACAACATGCGTGGGCTGTACTCCCACCCTCTCACATGACACCTTGCAATCAAAGAATCACACAATGTTCATCAGGCATTGTGCCAAAAAATTTACTTCCAAACATGGGTATTTAAGTCTCTAGTTTGCATCCTTTGCTAATGTGGCCCATATCCCTTACCTTCTTTGTCTTTTACAATAGACCTAATGATCCTCATGAGCTTTTGTTTTGGGACATTGAAGCTAATGCCAAAATGTGTGGAGAAATCTTATTCTAAAAACCTGCTTGTCCCACATGAAAAACATTTCTACCCTGCTTGTGAATGTATGGGCCTAGCATGTCCACAAGGTGAATAACTGTTATATATTTTTATGAGCGCTCGTTAGTGGATTAGAAGAGTAATTGATGCAATATGTAGTGTTATTTGCTATAAACACCTTCAATAACTTTAAAGAAAAGGCATACAAGGACCTCCGAGGCGAGCTAGGGTGGTTAACTGTAGTGTTTCCTCAATCACAAGTTTTTGATACTCAAGAATAGTGGAAGAGATAGACACATAGATAGATAAGCAAAACTTGCACAAGATAAGAGAAAAATTGATGCAAAACAGTAGCCAAGATATGACTCACAGAAAGAGAAATTTTGATAGTATAAGTTTAAATGAATCAATACAATAGCTTTGAAAAATAGCTTCTTGATGAAGCCTTGAACTCCCAACCATCCTTGAGATATAACAATCTCCTTCACACTTGCACTTTCAATGCCACTCTCACTCTCACTCTCACTCTCAATCACAAGGTGATTCTCTGATTTTTGGCCTATTTTTGCTTATCATAACCAAGGGAGTGTGATCAACCAAATATAGAGAAAGTTGTCTCTCCTTATGTTGCACGCAAAACTTTGTTTTTCAAAAGGAAGTTCAGCCGTTGTGGAGATGATCGCAATCTGGGTGGATCGGGTCCGGTCGTGGCACACATAGGGTGTATGAAGCTAATGAATGTTGGAAGGTTTAAGGACATGAAAGTGAAATTAATGTTGAGTATGGAGAAGAGAGAGATGTTGAAATGATTATGGGAATGGGAATGTAGGAGTGCAAGTTAGATTTATGAACATGACTCATAAGAATGAAAGAGAACCATACACACAAATCAAATTTGGAAGGAAGAATGGTCCATTGAAGGAGCTTCTTAAACACTTCCTAATTCTAATCCATATGCATAGTCTTCTTTGGATGATATGTATGCAGGACGAGAATAGATGGAATCCTTACACATAAATCAGTTTTGAAAGGAAGAATGGTCCAATATTGGAGCTTCTTATACACTTTCAGAAACTAATCAATATGTATGGGTATGTATGGATTATATGCATGCAAGTGAATTATGATGATAGAGTTTAATTACAAGCTCAATGAAACATCCTCACTTGTTCAACGCAATACTGTGGAGCCTTCTCACACATAGAAGAAAATAGAAGACATGTAAAAGTACTTAAGAGACTGAGAGACAAGAGACAAGAGACAAGTGACAAGTGACATGAATTAAAAGGATTTGAATTAAGATACATGTATAAGATCGTCATGATACGTCAAGCTAAGTAGTCTACTGATCAAAGGTAGTTGCAACCTTCAAACCATGACAGTTCAACCAAATGTCACACATAAGAAGATGAGTTCCACTTCATTGACCCTATGTATATCTAGGCTCGTAACGTCTAACTAAAGAAGTCTAAGACTCATTAAAACCAGCTCTAACTTAGTCACATGCTCCACCGAGGGTGAGTCAAGATAGAGATGCTGGTTTCAAGAGCCTATCCTAGATTAGAGTTCTAACTTAAATTTGAAACTAGGTACTATACTCATACTAGCCCACCTTGGATCCTCACTCGCTCAACCGAGGGTGATCGTCTCAAGGAAACCTTAAGCTAGTAAGAGCCCTATGGATGCCTAACAATGATGCTCTAGGAGTTTGGAGGGGGGTTTATATAGTTTTTTGAATGAATTTGGGCCCTTGGATCTAGAGAAATCAACTCTCAACTCTAGGATCACTACTTTCGATTACAACCATTTGATTAATCAAATCAATGGCTTGGAATTGTTTTTTCTATCAAATCTAGTGTAAAGGAGTGAAATTTAGGCACCTTCATTCTCCACCATTGGATCTGGGGATGATCTGGACAGTCGGATCAGTGCTGACATCAATTCGGATAAGATAAGCTACTATTTTTCGAGAAACTTTGCATTATTGATCTTTAGCTGTCAAAAAAGTCTTCTTTGATGAAAAAACTCGTGGATCCTCCTTCCTTTATGCTTTAGTGCATCTCCACCCTTGAATATGAGCTCATCTTGACCATACAACATGCTTCAATCATATTTTACCATGTGGCAGTCCTTCAAGCCTTCAATTTTCTTATTCTAGAAAACGGCGATGACCTTGAAAATTGGATTTTGTGCTCTTTGACCCTTCAAATATCCTTTGATGAAGATAAACGTTTGTAGGACTATGTTTCGAAAGGCCTCCTTTAGGAATGTGCAAAAAAAACTCCCATTTGAATCTTCCTTGTACAACTTTGACTACATTTGGAAGCTTGCAAGGTAGCATTAAGGTGTCTAAGAAGCTCTGATAGCCTTGAAACTTTGTACAAATATGTAGCCACATATGATCTTTATACATGCCAAACCATATGGCTAACAAAAATTCCTATACAAAATTTTGTAGGGTCTAAGTGGAAAAATTTCATTTTTTACAAAATGCACATGGCATATCAATGTGCTAGAAAATCCATTTTCATGTGAAATTTGGGCTATAGACTGCCTTTGATAGGCTTTACAAGAGGCAATACTAAGAAAAACCCTAATAGTAGGCATCTTTGCCACAGGAGAGAAGGTCTCCTCATAATCAATTCCTTGAGTTTGTGCAAAGCCTTTTGCTACAAGCCTTGCCTTATACCTGTTAATGGAACCATCAGAATTCTTCTTAAGTTTATAGACCCATCTTGAGCCTATTGCCTTCATGGATGAAGTCTTGGGTGTTGGTGCATTTTACCCAAGCCTACATGCTTGATATATTTGATATCATCCTCATTTGTAAGTCACATGAGTCGACATGTGAACACCTCTTGTAAAAGAGTACATTTTATCTCTTGTAAATGGAAAAAGAAAAAAGGAAAAGGATGGCTTACCTCATCCATGATGTAAAAGAAAATTCGTGGCTCCAACTACCAAAATCACGACTTTTTGAGCTGAGGGAATCTCTCCTAAATTTGGGGATCACTTTTAAGTGGAGCCATTCGAATTCGAATTCAAAACTCCCTCCAAGAATAGCTATAAAAGGAGCAAGAAGGAAGAGGCGATGAGCAAGCCTTGTACGTGACCACTTCATGTCATTTTGTAGAGATTGAAGAGCTTACTCCATAGCTCTATCATTCTACTCCCATTGTGCAAAGATTCATTGCCAATGTGGTTGTAATCATATGTGAATCTATACATTTATTATCATCTACTTCTCTGTTTTGTTCTCTGCTATACTCACTCAGAGAAATACCTTCAGAAGGTCATATCTCGCGTTCTACTGATTTATTTTCAGTGTTTTAAATTGCGTTGGATAGCTCTTACTGTATACGTTCTGCATATAAATTTTCAAGGTTATTGAATTAATACTTTTGGAGATATCTGCATTTTACTGCTTACTGTTCTATCTCTGCAGAGCCCCAAGAATTGTGGGGAGGTTCCAGAAATTGTTGAAACTTGTTCTCAGTGCTCAGTCCATCATTTGAAGTGTTTTAACTTGGATTGGGAAGCTTGCTAAGTCTATTTGCTATGCCCAAAAGGAATTTTTCAAATTCTTACCAGGTTAAGAGCACTGTTCATTTTTTCCAGCAGGTGTATGTCCAAAAATAGCAAGTTTTGGGAGCTAGTCATCTCGCAACTAGTCTGTCTTGACTTAAACTTTTGGGATACATGTTCCAAAGTACTTGGCTGATATTTTGGTGGATTTAAGAAGCTCAAAGGGTCTACTAATCAACCTTGAAGTCTCGGTTGGCTGGTGTGAAGCTGGTTGTAGCAGCACCTACTCATCTTTGGATTGCATCCACCATCTCTCTTCACAGTGGTATCAGAGCATAGTCAAGCAACATGGGAGATGGATTTCCATCAACAATTGACAAATTGGATCGAAACAACTACCCCGCATGGTCTCTAAGGATGGAGGCTTACCTTCAAGGGAGGAATCTATATGGATTCATATCCGGAGATGAAGCAATGCCAACCATGAGGAACAAAGGGCAACCATCACATGAAGAAGTGGAAGGACTTTCGAATTGGTGTTCGAAGGATGCACTCGCAAGGTCCTATATTCTAAACTCAATCTCTGAGTTTCTTTTACCTCATGTCAAGGGATGCAAGACATCAAGAGAAACCTGGAATGCACTTGCTTCTTTCTTCTCTTCCAAGACTCGAGCAAGGAAGAACCAATTGTGGATGGAGTTCACAACAATGAAGAAAAGCCCGAAGCAAAATGTGACTGATTATGTCACAAAGATGAAGGAGATTTCTGACCAACTTGGAAGCATTGGAGAGGTAATTGAAGAGGAGCAAATCATAAGACAAATCATGAATGGAATCAAAGCAGACGACAAGTGGGAGTCATTCACAACAGCCATGGATTTATACATGGATATGCATGTACCCGACCTCAACACACTCATGGGCCAACTCTTCACTCATGAAGCAAAGATTAGCAAAGGTGGTGAGTCCTCAAGAGGTAATCAAACTTCTGCCTTATATTCTGATAAAGCTAAGGTCAAGGACAAGTCAAAGAATAGGAAGAATGAAGATGAAGGAAGCTCTTTCCAAGCAAACTTTGCAGGTAGAGGAAGAGCTAGAGGAAGAGGCAGAGGTGGAAAGCAAGGCAGGGGGAGATTCCAATCATCTCAACCTTGCAACATATGTGGCTTATCTAACCATACTACTGAAGAATGTTTCAGGAACCCGAGGAACTCAAGAGGAAGAGGATTCAATAGAGGTGGCTATGGATCAAATAGAGGTAGATACAATGGAGGCTACAACAACAACAACTACTACAACAACAATTACAACAACAACAACAACTATCAAAGTGGCCATAGAGGAAGAAAAGATTACAATAACTATGCAGAGGACCAAAGTCAAGAAGATTCATTATTGATTATGAATCTATCAGCGAAGAAGGGTAAGGATGATGATCACATATTTTACATTGATTCGGGATGCTCGAACCATGTAGCAGGAAATGTGGCTTTACTTTCTGATTTGGAAGATCCTCATAACAAGCATGAAGTGCAGACAGGAGATGACACGAAGCACTCAGTGGAGAAGATAGGTAACGTGAAGACATCAGATGGGAATATGAACCTCTTAAGCAAAGTCTTGTATGTCCCTACAATTACCAAAAATTTAATAAGTGTTGGACAGATTGTTGAAAAAGGATTGCAGGTTAGATTCAATCGATTTGGAGCATATGTTGAAGACCCAAGGCAAGGCTTTCAAAGGATTGCCAAAAGGAGAAAAGACAGGAAGGCTTTTCACTTTTGAAGTGGAAGATACAAAGAACATAGCTTTGTTTAGCTATGGATCTCAAACTCTTATAGAGTTGGAGATATGGCACAAAAGGCTTGCTCACATTGGTGAGAGGACACTCAAACAGATTTGCAGGGACCAAAGTGTACTTGGTTTGCCTAATATCACAAGGCAACACATGATTTATAAGTGTGAAGCTTGTCAACTCGGCAAGGCTCATAGACAACCTTTCAATAAGAAAGGATATATGTATCAAAATCCTTTGGATCTAGTGCACACGGATGTGTGGGGTCCAAGTAAGGAGCCATCTATATCAGGCTCAAGGTATTATGTGTCTCTCATAGATGATTGTAGCAGGTGGACCATTTTGTTTTTCATGAAGCACAAGGATGAAGTGTTTAATTGCTTTAAGAAGTATATTGCTCTTGTTGAAAATCAAACAGGTAGGACTTTGAAAAGACTCAGATCAGATGGTGGAGGAGAGTACTTCTCTTTTGAATTTGATGCCTTCTTGCATGAAAGAGGCATTAAAAGGGAAGTCACTACAAGGTATACACCCGAACTCAATGGTGTAGCAGAGAGGAGGAACAGAGTTATTGTCGAAGCAGCAAGGTCCATGCTCAACGAAAAGGGATTGCCGAACTAGCTATGGGCAGAGGCTGTGTCTACAGCCACATATCTCATAAATAGACTTCCATCTAAGTCACTAGATGGAACCACTCCATATGAAGTATGGAATGGAAGAAGACCTAGTCTAGAGCATTGTAAAATCTTTGGATGCTTAGCCTATGCTCACATTCCTTCTCAAGTAAGAGGGAAATTGGATCCCAAGGCAGAGAAGTGTGTATTCATTGGTTATGATCAAAACCAAAACGGATATAGATTGTACAATCCAACCAATAAAGGATTTTCTGTGAGTAGAGATGTAGTTTTTGATGAAAACAAATCATGGTTTGATGATGACAGGAAAGTGAAGCTGCCATATGACTTGGATGAAGATTTTCCATCACTTCAACCAAAGGAACCAAAGCAGCTTGAAGAAAGTGATTCGGAGATTGACCTAGAAGACTTGGAAAGACTAAAGCTATGGAAGAACAAAGGTAAAGCAAAGATGTAGGATGCTACATATGGACCCGAGAGCTCACATCAACCACTTAGAAGTCTTCAAGGGAGAAGAAGAAACCAGAGAGGTTTGGTTATGATACTTCTTTGGTCACCAAGCACTCAATCTACATTGCAAAGGATTCAACCAATGAAGAACCTACCACATTTGATGAAGCACAAAGCAAGAAAGCTTGGAGAGATGCAATGGATGAAGAAATGGAAGCCTTGAAGGAGAATGACACTTGGGAGCTTGTACCTAACAAGCCATCTATGAAGATAATCGGATCTCGATGGATATACAAAATCAAGAAGAATCCAGATGGAAGTATAAATAGACACAAAGCAAGGTTAGTTGCTAAAGGGTTTGCTCAAACCCATGGTATTGATTATGAGGAGACTTTCTCTCCTGTTGCAAAAATGCCTACAATTAGGGTTCTCATTAGTCTTGTTGCATCTAGAAATTGGAATCTTTATCAACTTGATGTAAAGAATGCTTTCTTGAATGGATGGATTTCTGAGGAAGTGTATATGGCACAACCTCCTGGATATGAGGATGCACATCATCCTAACTATGTATGCAAACTAAAGAAAGCTTTGTATGGATTGAAGCAAGCTCCAAGAGCTTGGAATTTCAGATTGGTGACTTATTTGCAGGACCAAGGATTCAAAGCTAGCAAGGCGGATACCTCTTTGTTCATAAAGAGGAATGGATCTGAAGTGATCTATTTATGTGTGTATGTTGATGATATTATTATCACAGGCAATGATCTTGAAGGAATCAAACAAGTAAAGGCTCAAATGAAGGAGGAGTTCAAAATAAGTGACCTCGGACCACTCACTTATTTTCTTGGATTGGAGTTGATCTACACAGATTCAGGTATATACATCACACAAAGGAAGTATGTCCATGACATGCTCGTCAAGTTCAAGATGGAAAATACAAAGTGTGTAGGTACACCTATGGAGCAAAATCATAAGCTTAGTGCTTATGAAGGAGAGCCAATTGAAGACATCACAAGCTATCAAAGCTTGGTTGGAAGTTTGAACTATGCAACACTCACAAGGGTGGATATATGCTATAGTGTTAGCATATTGAGTCAGTTTATGCATAAGCCGAGAAGACCACATATGGAAGCGGCCAAGAGAGTCCTCAAGTACCTAAAGGGGACCATGAATGAAGGTTTGTTTTATTCATTTACTTCAGATATTGAGCTAAAGGTCTACTCAGATGCAGATTGGGCCGGATCTAAAGATGATAGAAGAAGCACATCAGGGTATATATCATTTGCAGGTTCAAAAATCATTTCTTGGTCATCGAAGAAGCAACCAACCGTGGCATTATCATCTACCGAAGCCGAATATAGAGGTTTGGCTAATGCAACTCAAGAAATCATGTGGTTAAAGTCTTTGTACACAGATCTTGGACTTCATTCTTCAACACCTCACATTTTTGGTGACAACACAAGCTCACTACATCTAGCAGCTAATCCAGTATACCATGCTAGAACCAAGCATATTGAAGTCCACTACCATTATGTAAGGGAGAAGCTAATGAGCAAGGATATTCAACTATCCTATGTCTCTACAGATATGCAATGTGCCGACATGTTGACTAAAGCTCTTGATGGTACAAAATTAAGTAGATTCAAGTTGATGATTGGCTTGCAGGAAATCAAGGACAATTGAAGACTTATTTGGAGGCCAAGCATGTTAGGCTTGAGGGGGAGCTGTTGGTGCATTTTACCCAAGCCTACATGCTTGATATATTTGATATCATCCTCATTTGTAAGTCACATGAGTCGTCATGTGAACACCTCTTGTAAAAGTGTACATTTTATCTCTTGTAAATGGAAAACGAAAAAAGGAAAAGGATGGCTTACCTCATCCATGATGTAAAAGAAAATTCGTGGCTCCAACTACCTAAATCATGACTTTTTGAGCTGAGAGAATCTCTCCTAACTTCGGGGATCACTTTTAAGTGGAGCCATTCGAATTCGAATTCAAAACTCCCTCCAAGAATAGCTATAAAAGGAGCAAGAAGGAAGAGGCGATGAGCAAGCCTTGTACGTGACTACTTCATGTCATTTTGTAGATATTGAAGAGCTTACTCCATAGCTCTATCATTTTACTCCCCTTGTGCAAAGATTCATTGCCAATGTGGTTGTAATCATATGTGAATCTATACATTTATTATCATCTACTTCTCTGTTTTGTTCTCTGCTATACTCAATCAGAGCAGTACCTTCAGAATGTCATATCTCGAGTTCTACTGATCCATTTTCAGTGTTTTAAAGTGCTTTGGATAGCTCTTACTGTCTACTTTTCGCATATAAATTTTCAAGGTCCTTGATTAATACTTTTGGAGATATCTGCATTTTACTGCTTACTGGTCTATCTCTGCAGAGCCCCAAGAATTGTGGGGAGGTTCCAAAAATTGTTGAAACTTGTTCTCAGTGCTCAGTCCATCATTTGAAGTGTTTTAACTTGTATTGGGAAGCTTGCTAGGTCTATTTGCTATGCCCAAAAGGAAGTTTTCAAATTCTTACCAGGTTAAGAGCACTATTCATTTTTTCCAGCAGGTGTATGTCCAAAATTAGCAAGTTTTGGGAGCTAGTCATTTCGCAACTAGTCTGTGACTTAAACTTTTGGGATACATGTTCCAAAGTACTTGGCTGATATTTTGGTGGATTTAAGAAGCTCAAAGGGTCTACTAATCAACTCTGAAGTCTCAGTTGGCTGGTGTGAAGCTGGTTGTAGCGGCACCTACTCATCTTTGGATTGCATCCACCATCTCTCTTCACATTGGGCACCAAATCCCAAGTGTTGTTTTCCTCAAGTGCTTCAATCTCTTCCTTCATTGCATGCTTCCATTCTGATTTTGCTTTGGCCTCTTCAAAGGATGATGGCTCCTCTTGGTTTATGTCTTGTGCTATGTAGATAGAATGTTTAGTTACTAATGAGGTGTCAAACCCATACCTTTCTGGTTTTTTCTTTTCCCTCATAGATCTTCTTAGGCCATGATGTGATGATTCTGCCTCATGTCCAAGTTCCTGCAATTTTGCTTTACCTCATTAGGAAAAAGATGAACCCTGCATGGGCCTTATAAGGATTCCTAATTTTTAGGGATTAAGCCTAATTCTGTTGTTGTCTAAGTGGACAAAGTGCATTTAATAGGGCACTTTTTAGTAGGCTGGAGTAGGCATTTTTTAAGGCTTACTAGGCTCCTCTCTCTCTTCTATTAGAGAGAGAGAAAGGGAATCTACTTTCCACGTCATCAAACTCGAGCATGTATGGGAATAAAAAAATGATTTTTTTTTTAAGTCTCAATTTCAGTGTTTATTTACTTGAAAGGGCTCATTTTTTAATATATATGTCAGAAGTGACTTTTTTTTAGTTTAGTTTTTCATTTTCCTTTTGAAAAAGTAATATTTTTAAAATCCCTCCAAAAGTAGAGTGCCACATCATCAAATCCGTAACTACTCTTCACCCAAAAAATGACTTTTTCAAAATTTCAACATTTTTTTCTATTCTCAGTGGAAAAACACACTCTGACCCATCCATATCCAAGAAAACAAACTTTTCTTGCGAAAATCATGCTCTAGCATCTCTTCCAAACAAATTTTTGGTCTCTTTCTCAGTATTGTTTAATTGTTGGAAAAGATGGTGTTGACACCTATTACAAACCTCACATTAGGACGTCCTCATGCCCTAGCATCAACAAGTATCCATGTTCGTGTGCCCAAAGAGTTTGCTCCAAATACACAGTGCAACAATGATGTGAACTCTCAAAATGAGTGTTGTGAATCTAGAGAAAAGAATATTGATCTTTGGACTCATGGTTCATTATACCCTCCTGATCCAATGTCTTCTTACCATCCAACATTCCATAACCTCTCAACTTTACTTCAGTTCATCGATGCCGGTAAAGCTGGGCTCTTACGTTATTGTCAACGATTATCTACACATTCAACTGTCATTACTAAGTATTGGATTCAACAATATCAACTAAATCATACAAGGTTGGTCACTTTTGAAAGCACAATCATATCTTTACAAGAAAAGCTTGCAGAGCTTGAAAAGCATATGGAAGAAAAGGAGAGAACAATTGAGAAATTAAAAAACACTGTCCAACACTTGAGAGAGACTCCACTTGGGATGCGACATAGGAGACGATCATTAACATCCTTTGAATCTCTTTCAATTGGTGGTGGAGCACGCAAACGGCGAGTTTTTGCGATAAGGTTTGGCTTGTATTTGTTTCTCTTTTTGGAAGACTTATATATATATATATATATATATATATATATATATATATATATATATATATATATATATATATATATATATATATATATATATATATATATATATATATATATATATATATATTCTTGTTATGTAGGTCATTCATTGAAGATGTTAGTGTGTCATCAACAACAGAGGATCAATTCAACTTATTAAATTCTTGTTTGACCAACAAGCAGGTGGTTAGTATTTTGGAGTCACGGATAGGAAACCTTATCAAGAAGCAAGTGATTAAAGATTTCACAAAAAAGTTACAAGATATTATCACTCCTAGAGACGTGCAGATGGTATGTGATGAAGCAGGAATTAGTACTAAAGGATACAGTGCATTGCACAACCTTTTGAAGCATTCATTAGAAAGAGAAGGTATTTTGCAGAATATGTTTCCATCTCCTTACAAGGTATCGCTAAAGAATTCAATGTCCAATGAAGATATAACTAGTATTCTTGGAAACTACTTATATATAGAGGAAATTATGCCTATGTCTATTTATCATTTATCCACATCCAAAAAAGAGTTCAAAAGCGCAGTTGGAAATGGATTTCCTTACACAAAGTACAACAACATATTCGTGGATTTGGAGAGGCTTCAACAGGCAATGGTTCGATTTTACAAATCTACTATACGAGGTATGTGCACTATTGTTACCTTGATATACAATATATTTTGATGTTATAAAAATTTTGCTAATTTATGCAACTTGTAATACCAAATTACAGTTTATATTGAAGTTAGATGAATGCCAGATCATAAAAGGGACGACAAATGGAGAGATTGAGTTTTACACTCATGAATGAAGCTATGAGAAATGCCATATATGATGAAAGTAGTAACTCTAGCTCTAAGTCTACATATAGTGTTCAATCGGAGAAAGAAATATGGTGGTTAGCTGCTATTGAAGTACCTAAAGAATCCAATGATGTTCTTTCATGGATTTTTAGTAGGACCCCATGGATCACTAAAGTAATAGTTTCTCAAATTCATGGTCCAAAGCTCCACATAGAAAACTTTGGTGATTTTGAGATAGATTGGCACTTGGGTGGGGATTTAAAAACTATCAAATGCATGTTAGGTTGCAAGCAAGGTGCATCTGCTCGTTGTCCATGTCCATTTTGTACTCGAGGCTACAAAGTAACAAATGGACAACAAAAAGAACTATCTAGCTTAGATGAATACATAGATGCACCTACTTCCACGGAATGGGATAGACCTTTGTTAAGGTGTCCAATGTTAGAAATACCTAACCGTGACACATTAGATAAAGATTGGAATCCCATTATTCCATTTCCATTAGTTAATGTTCACTTTTGCACATTGCATGCTTTCATGAGAATATTTGATAGATTATCGAAGCTCCACATAGAATATGCATTTTCCATGAAGCCAATTGATAAATCTGTACAAGCAATCAAAAAATTGGAAGAGTTGCTTAATTCGATTGGTTGTCATGGTGGTAATGTAACTCTAGTTGTCAAAAAACCTAGTGAATCGCAAAATAGTTTGCAACAAGTGTCAATGACAAGGAAGAAGGCAAGAAAAGTTTTCAGAAGAGGTGTAAGCCCTAAGAAAAATGAATGCAGGGAGCTATGGAAAGACTTGTGCATGATCACCACTGATAATGATTCTCAAATTGACCTTAGTAATAGGCGAAAGAAGGTTTGGTCATGCTTAGATAAGTTGGTAGGCTTAATGAGTCTTAATAGCTCCAACAAAAATGATCGTCAGTTGTTTCAAGATACATTAATGGAGTTTGCAAAGTGTTTCATCCTATCTTGGGGAGAGAGTAATATTACACATTACATTGTAACTTTTCTTATTTTTTCAATTTTCTTGTTGATAAGATTGTGTTATATGTACTTATGTCATTTCAGCATATTTTATTTGCACATGGAGCATTTTTTATGCATCGATATGGTTCATTGGAGATTTTTAGTACACAAGGAATGGAGAAGTCACATTACAAGGCTAGAGGTGTTTACTTCAAGAACACACGACATGGTGGTGGTGCAATGCAATGAAATTATATGGAAGAGATGTTTAATTGGTTTTATCGTACTACATTTTCAAGGACATATGCAATGGAACGAGCCAAGGAGTCGAAAGTTGCAAAACTTGCAAGATTTCATGAACACAACTTAGCTAGTGAAAAATGGAAGTCATCATTGGGACCTTTACGTCATGCTCAATGGCGGGCTACAAGAACACGACAGGGTTCATCATCGAAGTGAAGTCATTTAATACATTCATGGCATTTTCTGCATAATTCATAAGGTTTGCTACACACTAATCTCTTGTTTGCAATTTTTTAAGGTAATTTTTAATTTTTAAACTATTTTTTGTCCATTCAGATGTGAACAGAACCTTTTTAAGTGAAACATTATAAAAGGAGACTCATTGTCTCATTTCAACATTCTAGCACTATAGAGGATGGCACGAACAAAGCAAACTGCAAGGAAGGATCGCATTAACTTTCCTACCTATGTGCAAGGCACTCAGAAGCCACCATGGATGAATCACCACAAACGGCGACGTAGTGTCTCATGCTCTGCATCCCATCGCGAAACAGGTGGTGGCCATACCTCTGGAAGTGAACAGTTGCATGAACAAGTGGAACATGGGCAATCCACGGAAGAGGCCATAAATCAACCCCAATCACCACCATCATCATATGATGAGCCTCAATCACCAAAGAGACCAACAAAGACAAGGGTGAAGGAGCGTGCTCATAGACAGGTAGTTTCTGATGATGATTTTGATGAATCGCATGAGGATGTGTCTCAACAACATTCACAATCAAGTGATGAGAGTCGAACATTGCCACCATGGGGTAACGAAGAAATACCTACAAATCATAGGGTTACTGTAGCGGGAAAGACACTACCATCAAATCAGGGGGCCATATCCAATGATCAAGAGAGGGAGCAAAGCCAGCAACAACATCCTGAACAAGGAGAAAGCTCAAGACGCGTGCAACGGAAGAAGAAAGTCTTTCAACCTCGTCGTAGACCACCCCAACCAGGACCACAAGAAAATGTCCAACGAAGACCACCACCACCACAAGCTAGAGCACCACAACGAAGAAGAAGATATACGAAGGCATTTGCAGAGATAAGGCACTATCAAAAGACAGCTGAGCTTCTCATACCTAGAAGACCCTTTGCAAGGGTGGTCAAAGAAGAGATACAAAGGTATTGTGCAAGGTTAAGGATCCAAGCTCTAGCTTTAGAAGCTTTACAAGAGGCAGCTGAAGCATTTTTGATATCAATG
Source organism: Ceratopteris richardii (assembly GCA_020310875.1). Lineage (NCBI taxonomy): Eukaryota > Viridiplantae > Streptophyta > Polypodiopsida > Polypodiales > Pteridaceae > Ceratopteris > Ceratopteris richardii. The sequence goes on along the minus strand of CM035431.1, from coordinate 74,708,435 downwards.
CTAGAGGATTCCAACCTGTGCGCCATCCATGCTAAGCGAGTCACTATACAACTGAAGGACATACAGTTAGCTAGGAGAATTAGGGATGATCGTAGCTAAGTTTTGTAATTGATCTCTACGGACAAGAGATTTTTTGTAAATATTGCCATTTTCAATGAAACATTAGCACTTTTACTCTATTCCCTTTATAATCTCATTATTTAGAATGAAACATGAGTAGTCATTTTACATTTCCATGTGTTTTCTTGTGATAATCTCTCATATATCAGTGATTGTTTTCTTATCTTGTCATTTTGATCTAGTGATAATATCCATCTAGTGAAATTTCTTTATAATTTAAGGTCATGTAGGGCATCGGGAGGCCAAATAAAGCCCTGCCACAGAAACGCGGGAGAAGGCCCTACAAAACGTTTGCAGGGCCTTCTCCCGTGTTTCTGTGGCAGGGCTTTATTTGGCCTCCCAATGCCCTACAAGACCTTTGAAGTGTGAAAGAAGGATCATGAGTAGTAAAGCTAGTTCATGAGTAGTTAATATGAACAAATTTTGACCTCCCTATACGTTTGAAACATATGAGCAGAGCATTTTGAAACTTAGAACATTTGCATTCTTGAAAATATCCATCTAGTGAAGTTTCAGTCTCATGTAAGGTCACCTAGGGCATTTGCATTCTTGATAATATCCATCTAGTGAAATTTCTCTCATTTAAGGTCATGTAGGGCTTTGGGAGGCCAAATAAAGCCCTGCCACAGAAACCTCGGAGAAGGCCCTGCAAACGTTTTGCAGGGCCTTCTCCCGCGTTTTTGTGGCAGGGCTTTATTTTGCCTCCCAATGCCCTACAAGACCTTAAATGAGAGAAAGAAGGTCCAAAAGAATGAAACTAAAGATCCTCCCAATGCCCTACATGACCTCAATACATCACATGCAGGTCCAAAAGAATTTTAGATAATATACTCAAAAAGAAATACTTGAGACAATTGTAAATAAAGCAAAGTGAAAATTTGATAATAATTCAATTGTTTACATCAATTGGCTTTGAGTTTCTCAATGAACCTCTTTCGACGCTCCAAAGCCATGGGTAGGGTGTAAGTCAAAATTGAGTTTGCTATTTCATCAGCATTTCTAACTCTTAGACCTAGAGATATACCTATTTGACCTAAGACCTTTCCACGGAAGTTGGAACCTAAGGTTGTAGTTACAAGGGATTTCTTAACTAAAAAGATACAATTACTCCCCTTTGTAATGGTTGATAAACAAAGCAATTTACTTAAGGCTTTTAGACACCATGTCATGAAGTGGCCCTGAGGACTGAACTCTTTATGGATAATTACAAGGGATGAGCCACCTCCACGAGCCACTCGATCACCTCCACTCCTTGCTGCAAACTTGTCGACTTCAATCACCTCCTGCACAAAGTTTTATGATTAGTAGCTGCATGTCTTTGTGTAAGAATGAATGACGTGAATTGAAGATACTTACATCTTGAACTCTATCTTCTTCTTCTCCTCTCTCTTGAAGTTGTAAATTAATGCTGGAGTGGGACATCCCACTCTGCTCGATTACTGGTGAGGCGGGAACTTTTGATTCCAATATCCTTTCTTGTGCATTACTAAATTGTTCTTCTGTGATATGTTGATGTTCACTTGTGAGTATGTCATTGCAAACCAATTTTATTGTGTCGGCCACTGAGTCACCAAATGGCAAACACTTTTTCTCCAACAAGTCAGAGGTACTATCCAAAGGACACTCTGACAAAGTACAAAACAAACTTAGGCATTCATCCAGCCGTAGCCCAAATGCCTTCTGTACATCATGTAAAAACAAATATTCTTGTCCCTCGACAAGAACCACTGAAAAAGTTTCAATCTCCACCTGTGGAATAGTTGCTTCTGGCTCCGAAGAGGTGGATGGCTTAGGCACTTCTTTCAACTTATCATCCACACCAAGAGGATAAGTTTTCTCAATAGCTTCTCTCTCTAATAGGAGATTCAAGGGTTCTTGAGGTGGTTCCTTTTTATCCTCAACAAAACCACCTGTAAGAAGATGAGGGATCTCATGAGGAATTGGTTCTGGTTCCTCATTCACAAAGAAAATTGTGGCAGCAATGAATGAAAGATATTTTGCACCCATCTTGCGTTTCCTATTCAATTTCCTTATAAGTGGCAGAGTTTCATCAAGAAGGTGCCATGCTTCCTCTGCAATTACCTGGAACGGTTTCAATCGTTTTGCAAATGCCTCATCACCTTTGTGAATGTAGGTGAGAAGGTCACATGGAACCCAAGTTCCATCATATGGTGGTATTTCGATGGAGAAACGCAATATATGAACTTGCATATATTGAAGTAGCTCCTCCAAAGCATCGGCATTCATTTGCACGGTTCCATGGAGGTCAGGAACCTTGGAGAGAAGATCATATAGGTCATGTTGACCTTTATAATCTGAATCCTCCAAAAATTCTAGAAACTTGTGGCGTGCACTCTTAGTAGGTACAGAGGTGGAAGCCATAGCTTGCAAATGCAGACTACTCTAACACTCAATGTAGTTGCAAAAGTGAGAAATGAGGAGAGAGGACTCCTATTTATAACTTTTCTATAATTTTTAAGTGATGGGTCCCACTTTTTCATAGAAGTGATTTTTCCTTAAATTAAAACATAAGAGTCTTGGAAAGGAAAACTTTGACATTTGAGATCACATCAAAGAAAATAAACAATAAGAATGCTCTTTCAAGAAAAACCTTGAGAGTGTACAGATACAAGTAGAATGTGGCCAAAATATCCTTGAAGCAAATGTGAAAAATTTTTCATTGCAAAAATAGGTTTGTTTACAGGTTTCACAGTATCTTTACAAAAAAGAGTTATGACAATGAAATTTCAGTTCCATCCATGCTCCAATCTGCAAGAACCTTGATTTTGTCTTCCAATCTCTTTCCAATCTATGGACAATTCATAAAAGAGTAAAACATTTTCAAATAATGAACAATAGTGATAGAATAAGATATATATATATATCTATATGTATATATGGAATACAACTCTTACCTTGTTCCCTCGTATTCGAAATTTGAAATCATGAAGATCATCATATCCCATGATAATTAAGTGCTCTCTCAAGTTGGCCAAGTTCCAATGTTGATTAACTAAAACCACCTCCATATCATTGTTTGGTAACTTCACATTAATTTCAAATGAAGCTAAAGATCCCTCCGAGCTTTGCAAAGGTATCCACTCTCCTAGTTTACACATCCAATGATCATAATAAAATCTGACGTACAATGAGGTGCGATGTTTTAAATAGCAAAACCCTATACCTGTGTCACCAATTCTACAACGATATCTATCCCCTTTTGACAATCCTTCTACATAACCCCAGTTTTCCCCTAACAATCCTTCTATTGCTTCGTATGTAATATCTTTACATAGGAACATTGTAGGAGTTTCTACAAAAGGAATGCCTTGAAATATGAAAACAAAGCAATGGATTGGTAGAGTCCAATGAAGACCTATTGATCTAGACACTCGTGTGAATTTCAAAGAGTTATGTATGTCCATCACCATCTTACGCTTGAAAGATGATATGGACCAAAAATCAAGTTTTGGCCACTCTAAACTAAGAAGAGAGTCAACTTTGATAATCTCCAACCTTCCATATTCACCATCTGTGGAAGGAACAATGTACTTGTGAGTGTAAAAGAAGATCCTTTCACGAATAAGTTTAGCAGGAGGTACATCTGGAAACACTAATGCCCCAATGTCTGCATGTAATGCTTTGAAAGTTCCTCTAAGACTATGAAGTGGTTGCTCTTCCACTAAACTAGAAGGAAATATGACTCTAGCAATGAAAAACATATGAGATGAGTAATTAAGACATTTAACACCATGAAGCATTGAAAAAATAGAAATACTCACAATGGATTGGATATCTAATTCTATTGGAGTTTTCTAACTTCATGGTTGAAACTGTGAAGACATGTTGTACAATAGCAACCATCCCACCATGTGTTTGCTGCTTGAAGCCTAAGAGCTTACCTTTCCAATGAAGATCCAAATTTCCACGATCTTGAACACGATGAGGACCAAGTCCAGATGGCTGCATGTACACCCATGCACCTTTGCAAAACTCTTGTGGTAGCCAACTTCCTTCCATTGTTTTGATGTTGTGGCACGTCATTGTGTGAACTTCGTCTTTTGGTCTCCTACAAGCTCTGGAGCTTTCCATGGGAGTAAGAGTTGTTGTCATTGCTGCAGAAGTTGGGAGAATGGTAGGAGGAGAAACAACGCTTCTGTTGTATGGTATGGAGGGAATAGAGGTGAAAAATATGACTTTTTGGGTTTTGGGTATGAAAATGGGAGTTTGAAGAGGGAAAATAGAGTTTTTTGAGTTATTTTGAAAAAAGTCACTTTTTTAGTTCACAAACATGCACGAATTTTGAATTAGAAATCAAAAATAGCACTTTTGACCCTAAAAAGTGATATGGAGGTCATTTAATGGTATTATGATGAGTTTTACAACTTTTAAAAAATTTTGACTTTTTGGGCCTATCCTGATTACGAGATTTCTTCTCTCTCTAGAAGACAACCCTGAACATAGAGGAATCTTGTCCCCTCTTCCCCCTTCAGCCTAGTATTTTATAGGGTATAGGCTGTGGCCACCACCCTCTTCTGATTGGTTCATCACTAATCACTCCTTAAGCTAAAAGGCCCATCCAGGGTTCACCTTTTTTCCTAATGTTTAGACTTCCATGCTTTGATCTTTTCCATCTAAGATTCTTCATCATCCTCTTAGGTGTCATGTTCTTCAATCTTCAGTTGTTCTCTACCAAGCTTTGGAAAATCTTCTTCAAGATCATATGGTAAATTGACCTTCCTGCATGAATCTTCATACCATGAATTGTTTGCATCAAAAACTACATCTTTGCTTACCAAGAATCCTTTGTTGGTAGGGTTGTATAACCTGTAGCCCTTTTGATTGTTGTCATATCCAATGAATACACACCTTTCTGCCTTTGGATCCATCTTGCCTCTAACCTGTGAAGGAACATGAGCAAAAGCAATACATCCAAAAATTTTACAATGATGTAAGCTTGGTCTTCTTCCATTCCAAGCCTCATATGGAGTCATCCCATCAAGAGATTTTGAAGGCAACCTGTTAATCAAATAAGTGGCTATAGATACAGCCTCAGCCCATAGATAATTAGGCAAATGCTTTTCATTTAACATGGACCTTGGACCTTCAACAATATTCCTATTCCTCCTTTCATCCACTCCATTTTGCTCAGGAGTGTACCTTGTAGTTACCTCTCTTTGGATTCTGCTTTCTTGAAGAAAAGAATCAAACTCATCTGAGAAGTATTCTCCCCCTCCATCTGACCTTAGCCTTTTTAGTGATTTACCTGTTTGATTCTCCACAAGAGCCAAATATCTTTTGAAACATGAAAAAACTTCATCTTTGTGTTTCATAAAGAATAGGATAGTCCATCTGCTGCAATCATCAATAAAGGAGACATAATACCTTGATCCAGATATTGAAGCTTCCTTGCTAGGTCCCCATACATCTGTATGAACCAACTCCAAGAGATCTCCATGCATATAAACTTTCTTCATGAATGGTAACCCATGAGACTTTCCAAATTGACATGCACTACACTTATAAATCATATGTTGTTTTGACAACTTAGGGAGTCCAAGTACACTTTGGTCCCTGCAAATTGACCAATATGTGCTAACCTTTTGTGCCATACTTCCAATTCTATGAGTGTCTGACTACCATAATTAAAGAGAGCAATGTTTCTAGTGTCTTGTAATTGAAATGTGAACAATCTACCTATCTTTTCACCTTTTGCAATTCTTCTGAATCCTTGACTTGGATCTTCAACAAATGCTCCTGCTTTGTGAACCTGACTTGCAACCCTTTCTCTAGTATCTGCCCAACACTTATCAAATTCTTTGTAATGGTTGGGACATAGAGTACCTCACTGAGTAGGTTGATGTTTCCATCAGGTGCTTTGGCATTGCCTATTTTATCCACAAGATGTCTTGTATCATCTCTTGTTTGTACCTCATGCTTATTCCTTGGATCTTCTAAATCTGATAGGAGTGCCACATTTCCTGCCACATGATTTGAACAACCTGAATCTATGTAGAAAACATGCTCATCAGATTTACCTTGTGGCATAGCCATGTTCATGATCAATAATGAATCCTTTGTTTGAGTCTTCTGTGTAGTTATTGAAGTCTCTCCTTCCTTTGTAGCCTCCTTGATAGTTTGAATGATTGTAGTTGTTGTAGTTGCCATGATAATTGTTGAACCTTCCTCTTGAGTAGCCATAACTTTCTCTATTGTATCCTCTGCCTCTTTGATTCTTGGAATTCCTAAAGCAATTTTCAGTTGTATGATTAGTTAATCCACAAATAGAACATGAGTTGGAGTCTTGGGATCTCCCCCTGCCTTGTCTACCTCCTCTTCCTCTACCTCTGCCATGTCTTCCTCTACCTGCATAGTTAGCTTGATATGTACCTACTTCATCATCCACTTTCTTTGCCTTTCCTTTGTTATCTTTGGACTTGATTTTATCAGTGTATAAAGTTGAAGGTTGATTACCTTTAGAGCTTTCTCCATTTTTGATAAGCTTTGCCTCTTGAGTAAGTAGTTGTCCAATGAGTGTATTGAAATCAGGTACATGCATGTCCATGTACAAATCCATAACTGTGGTGAATGCTTCCCACTTGTCATCTGCCTTCAAGCCATTGATGACTTGCATTATAATTTTCTCTTCATCCATTACCTCTCGAATGCTTACCAACTGATCTGCTATGTCCTTGAGCTTTGTGACAAAATTAGTCACATTTTGTTTGGGAGCCTTCTTGAGAGTTGTGAAATCCAGCCATAGTTGATGCTTCCTAGCTTTGGTACTTGAAGAGAAGAAAGCTTCAAGTGCATCCCACACTTCCTGAGAAACCTTACAACTGCTAATGTGAGGCAACAAAAAATTTGAGATAGAGTTGAGGAGATAAGACCTTGCAAGTGCATCCTTGGAGCACCATGTGCTCAATCTTTCTTGCTCTTCTTGTGTTGGTTGACTTTTGTTCCTGAAACTTGGCATAACTTCATCTCTAGCCACATAACCATATAAACTTCTACCTTGGAGATAAGCTTCCATTCTTAATGACCAAGCTGAGTAGTTACCTCTGTCCAATTTGTCAATTGATGACGGAAATCCATCTGCCATGTTGTCCAACCTTGCTTTGATACCACTATGAAGAGATGGATAGGTATGTGCTTGAAGATGAAGAGGTGTTGCAAAATCCTTGATCTACACCAGCCAAATGAACTCCAGGAGTATGTGGTGGGCCCTTTTAGCTTTCCAATGGATGTATTAGACACCCTATGTACCTTGGAAGATCACTCTCAAAAAGATAGATCAAAACAGATAAGTTGGAGTTAGCTCAGAGGTGAAGAACTTGCTATTTTGGTTCATACACATGTCTAGTGTTTTGCATAATTCTCTGAGCACAGCAGCAATTAGCTTAATTCCTCTTGGGGAACTCTAGTTAACTTAAAGAGCTAACTTTCAAGAGTAATCTCATGAAAAATAATGAACCACACACTAAGAATGATGTTTGACAAGTGATGACATCATCCCGATTTTCATGGGCTGCTATAGTTATGAGACCAGTGAGCAGAAAAATGAACATAACTCAAGATTTAAGAATCCAATGATTATGAGAATTTGTATCTTACACTAGAAAATATGGTGAATCCAAAAAGCTTTAAATCATTGAATTTGGGTAAGTACACACTGCAAAACAGCTCTGACAAGATGAGTAAGAAAGTCGGGTACCTAACAGAGAAGTGAAAATGCACAAATAGTGTTGACTTCAACTGAACATAACTAAAGATTGAAACACCCAAATTAAATGAAAATTGGTGAGCATATAATAGACTTATAGAGCTAACTTTACTAAGTTAAATCATTGAAAATGATGCATCAAGCTTAGAGAAACCATCTCTGCACTCTGACTGAGAAAACTGAGAGATATGGCAGTGAGTAGTACACTTCACAAGAACATGGAAATATAAACTCAAATGATCATGAAAATGAAAGTATATTGATTGTACAATACAATGGACTTACTGATGCATATGTGTGCCTTGTAATCACACCTTGATATGGCATAAAGCTCAGCTCTTGGAGGTCTTCACATAGGTCTCTCTAACCACAACTAAAACTGCCATCTATTTATAGTTGAGTTTGGGAGGCTAACTTCCCTCAATCATTGTCCAATCAATTAGTTATTGATTTCATTCTCTATCTACCACAAATGATGAATTCATGGCTCCTGTTTCCCTTTTTGATCAAGTGGACTCAACCACTTAAGATTCTTTCACTTTTACATTAAGTAAAGTCTTCAAAAGTTACAAGAGGTAGTTCACAAGCGAACTTTGCATAGTCTTCATTTTAAAGCTTCTTCTATGACTTTGTGGGACTCAAGAAAATACTTAGGCTTGTCATAGACTTGCTCCAACATTTCCTGTAGGCTCATGAGTGAAAGAGGAGAGAAAATCTCGACGACATTCGCCCCCACTAAACCTGCGATTTCTCCAGAAGTTCCACTCTAGTATCTGTGAAAAACAAAATGTTCCAGGCATCAAATTATTTTATAGGCAACATACATGGAAGGAAAAATTGATCATATGCATGAATGAGTAGGCAACGTGACATGAAGCAAAATTTGCATGAAAGAAACAAAAGAAACACGCAACATGAATATGCATGAACAAATAGGCAACATATATGCAAATAACAAGCAACATTCACAACAAGAAAGAAAACAAACAAGCATCAATATGAAGTGGAAGTGGATGTATTGAGTCGTTTTAAGCATCAGTTCCTCTGATCTTGAAGAAAAATTTGTACCTTTTTCATAAAGCAATCTACCTTAAATACGATTATAAACAAAGATTTAGGATGTTCAAGAGACATCTTTCATCTTTAGCTTATTTTAGATCAACTCCTTTCCTACATAAATATGAATATGCTCTTTCTCTAATAACATGCAAGGAAATCTAACTAAACTCTACTAGTGCATAAATCTGCCTATATAGCTCGTGATTTATTCTACTATGCCTCTTTATCCTCCTTTGGCTTGCTCTCTTTTTTTCTTTTTTGATGATGATGATTCGGCAACTTTATGGTTACGATCACTTGTTTTGGGGTGGAAGAAAGTGTAAACTTCCTGGTAATATGTAGCAGCATTTTCTTTTGTTGACGGGGAAAAATTAGACCCCGATACAAGGTACAACCATTTTTGATGACGGAGAACAGTCGTTTAAACTCTGATACAAGTGCTGTGAGATGGACTAAGGATGTAGAAACATGCAATAGCAGGAGCTAGGATTTCAACAATTATGCTTTCGATATAGGATACATATGCATGTTTATATATGAAAGTCATGTCACCAAAATAAACCTCCAAATCTACATGCCCTATCTTTCCACAATCCTAGATTATAATCAATTCCTTAGTAGATAAGTTACTACTTAAGATACAATTTTACCAAAGTAGAGAAATCATCATTTATCTTTTTTTGTTGACTCAAGTGATGTGGATATGCAATGCAATGCAAAGACTGAAAACAAACATGCATGAAACAAGAACAGAAAAAAAATAGAATGAAAAAAACAAAGCAACATGAACTTGAAAAATTAATGATATTTTTATATGCTTTTTATTTTTTTATTTTCTTTTTTTTTTATTTTACTTTTTTTTTTTATTTTATAACATGGATACTCTTGTTTATGAATAGGCCTCATTGTTGTCATCTTCTTCAATGTCATCATCCAAAATGTACTTGTCATTATGACGTTTCTTGAATAGCTTTATCCTTTTACCTGCAATCAAATTTTTTAGTGCAACACCATTTAATTCACAAAGAGCATACGTACTATTGTTGTTGACTTTTGATACAATGTATGGCCCAAACCACCATTGGCTGAGTTTTTTGCGTGCATCATATTGAGAGTCAAATGTACTATCATAAATGAGCACCCAATCTCCTACTTCAATTGGCTTAGGACGCAATCGATGAGTTTTATCAAAATAATGCTTGTTCTTCATTCTAGATTCTCTTAATTTTTCAACGGCATCATCAAGTCTTAATTTACCTTGTTCTAACTGTTTAATGCGCAAACTCAAAAAATCATCAGTAGACATGTTTTCAGACCAAGGCAAATTTGACAATGCAGAAATATGAGACTCAATTGGAAACAATGGTTTTTGACAATATATGAGTTCAGCAGGCATATATCCAATAGTACGTGTGCATGTCATTCTATCTGCCCAAAGTGCAAAAGGTAAGAATCTAGGTCATTGTTTGATGTCACCGTTACATGCTTTAGATATGGCTTTCACAATAGGTGGATGCCCTCTCTCTATTTTACCATTGGCCTCTGGATTATATGCAGTAGTGAGAGACAAACAAATACCGTGACGCTCAAAGAACTCTTTAGCTTCTCTCGCATTTGACTCTCCACGATCGGCAACTACTTTCTCTATGTACCCAAAGCGACTTATGACATCTTCAAGCAAGAATTTGCAAACATTGTAAGTGGTCTTAGATCGTAGTGCACGTCCCTCTACATGATTAGTTAAGTCTTCTCTTGCAAGTACAATGTAACACATTTTGTCAATACCTTTAGGCATAGTTACAAGATCTACTACCCACTTGTAGTGAATACAAGGTGGATAAGTAGGATGCAACGGATCTCTATGTTTGACTGATGAATGAAGTTGACAAGTAAAACATGTAGAAACATAGCTACTAATGTCAACATACATCCTAGGCCAATAATAGGTACTTCTAATTTTTTCATATGTTCCAAAAAATCCTTTATGACCTGCCCATAATGTCTCATGCATTTCCTTCATTACTTGCAATTGAAGCCCTCGTTTTCCTAGGACGTGTTGTGGATTCTTAACCTTACCCTTAGCATGTCTCCAAAGATAACCGTTACATAGCAAAAAGTTATAAGCTCGTTTCATAATGTTACAGAATCTATTCATAGTCCAGGTAGGTAATGGTTGTAGTGTACTTAGATACTTTCCTATGTCTCTCCATTCATTTTCATACTCAGACTCATGAAATTTCTCATACTCATATATATGTGGAACATAGTCAACTAAATTCACATTCTTTATTATATCACTTTCAAGATCATCATCAAATCTAGCTCTCGATAACATATAAGCAACTGAGTTTGACTTACATGAAATATGAACTAACTCAAGATTTATGAACTTAATATATGAGATCCATCTAAGCATGACTATATCAGGAGATGAACAATTGGCTATCATTCCAATGAGAGGCAAACAATCAGTCTCAACTTTGACATTTTCACCAATGAAATATTCTTTGTCTGTTTTCAAAGCTATTACCATACCCCATAGTTCTCGTTTGATCTATGGATATTTTCGTTGTGTATCATGTAGAATTTTGGCACCAAACCTAATTGCATATCTATTCCCTTCTCTATCATCTTGACTTATGACCCAATCTATACCAATAGGACTAGTATCAACAGTCAATATAATAGGTTTGTTAGCAGAATAGTCTACATGCTTAAGGATGGGAGCTTCAAGCAATAATTTCTTCAATTTACGCATAGCTTGAGTGTGTTTGTCAGTCCAAATAAATTTTCGTTTCTTCCTCAAAAAGTCATAGAGACAATCAATAACATGAGCAAAGTGTGGGATCCAAATAACATAAAAGATGCAAGCACCAAGAAATCTACGTACCTCACTCATGTTGTTACATGTGTCAGAAATCTTGCTAATGGCATCAACTTTTTGTGGGTATGGCTTTCGACCATAATGGCCACATAAATGTCCAACAATAAGAAACTTGTTAACACCAAAAAAAAATTCTTCTATGGAAAATGTGAGACCTACCTCTTCAAATCGTTGAAATATTCTTTCACAATCAGAGATGGTCAAGAACAAATTTACGACATCCAGATGAATCTAAAGTAATGTCCTTTACACGTTCCTCACTCCCTTTTATTGGAATATCATCAATGAATGGCATAGTTATATGAGGGATAAAATCATGTAAGACCATATTCATAGCACTCATCACATGAGCCATAGAAGTAGTCGCTCCTTGAGGTAAGGTACACATTCGCACTAAGCCTAAAGGAGTTTTCATTGTGGTTATGTCACGATTATCAATTGCTAATTGGAATCGGTGATATCTATAATATAAATCACCCATTGAATAGATAGAATGTCCTGAAAATGATTCAGCAAACTCATCTACAATGGGTCATGTTCCTACATTCCTTATGATGACTTTATTGACGGGTTGGATACCTTGAATAAAACGTAGTTTCCCATTCTTTTTAGGCACAGTGAACCATCGATTTGAGTAAGGTGCAAAAGATGGCTCTAAAATTCTCATGTTTATCTTCTCCTTAATTAGTTTCATTAGCTCAGGTAAGTGAGCCTTTGGAACTAGTATAGGGCGAAGATTCCATGGAATATGTTGAATAGTAAAGATTATCATGGGTGCAACTAGCTTAGGATCTACACAACCAATCTCATGAGGATACATAGTAAAGGCTTTTCCATGGCTCCGTATAACTCTCTCAAATTTATCTCTCTCTGCTGGCAAAAGAAAGTCATCATCTCTACCATTTTTCACCTGTTTGATTGTCTCATCCGTGAATGTATGTCCTATGTTTTTCTTATCCCAAAGAATTGGATCATTTTTCACATCAATAATTTTTTCATTACTTCCTTGAGGTAATGGTTGAGCTATGGGTTTGATTTTTTTGTCTACAGTTTTGTACTTTGTTTCAACTAAGGCATCCTGTGTTTGGTTAAATTTTGAGCATTTGTCAACATTGAGAGCATATTCCTGGATTAGAGCATACTCATCAAGGGAAGAAAGAAGAATAATATGGGAATTAGAATTTTGTTGAAGACATAACTCTAACTCCTTAAGAGTAGAGAAACAATGAGATGTTTCAATCACATGCTCAATGTTCTCATCATGTTCCATGATTTTGTTGTTTTTATAATTTCTTTGGGTTTTTTTGATAAAAGACTTGGACAATTGACTCTTATGAAGAAAATCTAAGCTAGAATGTGGAAAACAAAGTGACAAACTATTGTACATGTTGGTTGGATGCGAGATGTCAAACCAATATCCACTGTTGTCCCGCTCAACAATGGATTCTATCCAAAATTTTGATCATATGTAGCTCCAAGCATGAATCGAGGTGCACAATCACTACAAGCATGCTCATGACTCTGAGTAACAATAGGTTTCTTTCTAATTGACAATCGATTCCTAGGATGGTTCACTCCTACCGTCATGACTTGAAGTGATTGCATTCCATCCTTAGACTTAAATCTAGCATAGGTAGACCCATCATCCATGGCTTTAGTTTTCATACGACTCTCACAAATAAAGGGTTGACCTAAGAGAACTTCATAGGAGCAATTATCTTGAATAAAAAAGCAAAACTCTTCTGTGATTCCTCCTATGGATATGGGCATACTAGCACAAGTTCCATATAGGGTACCTACACCATTATCTACATTTCTCATACGCCATCCACAACCTTTATCTATGGGCCATCGAAACTTATCATAGACTTCCTTTGAAATCACATTGATTTCGGAGCCGAAATCTACTAATGCATTTACAGTGATAGTGTTCTTATCATTTCCTATTTTAACATGCATCTCTGATGTACCTCTAGACCAAAATTTTCTTTTAAAGTGACTTTCAGGATTGTTTTCATGATTTTCATGGTCAAGTTGAATAGGTCCTAAGAAATTTTTATTGACATTTACTTCATCCTCATCAAATTCCTCTTCATCAGATTCATCAAAGTTTAAGGCTTCATTCATAGCTTGATCTTGATCTAGAGAATCTTGCATCTCAGTATCTAGATTACGCGGAAACCTCTTCCTTTTAATTAGGCCGATAAACTTATCTTTAAAAACAGGCTTTGCAATAGAGAAAACTTGTTCTAAAGACATAGTCACTTGAATCTTAAGCAAAATGTCATCTAAAATCTCCATAGGATCTATTTTTCTCTCAATTTCTGAAATCAAGATGGCTTTAGGTTTTCTCTTTGGTTTCTTTTGTTTTTGCTCAGGATCTTGTTTTTGTTCATGTTCTCGTGTTTGTTCTTCAGTTTGTTTTGATTGTTCTTATTTATATAAAGGCTTTGGTTCTGTTTTTCTTTGCATTGTCTTCTTCCCTTTTTGTTTCTCCTCTTGTTTTTGTTCATTGGGTTGTGATTCTTGTTTTTTATCTTTGGATTGTGATGTTTCTCCTTGCTCTATGATTGTTTCTATTCCCTCTGAGGTTTGTTTTCGAGTCACTCTTCTTTCACTAGGCTCAACTTCATCTCTTTTTTGTTTTTCTTCTACATTGGATATATGAGAAATAAGAGATTGATCTTCTATCGGTGATTCCCAAGCTATTATTCTCCTAATCTCATCTCGTGCTCTTACTAAAGCCTCTATGGAAAAATCACCTTCCTTTGTCGGTTTACTTGATTCTACTTGTTGCTCATCAAGAGCTTCTAGTTTCACTCCTCTAGTTCCTACATCCGTTATGGTTATATTTTCATAGTGTTTTTTCATTCCTCCCTTACCATAATTTCCTTGCAAAGGTAGCCTAGATCGATAGTCACATATTTTCTTGTCTATGTCTATTACTAGTCCTTGCTCCTTAGCAGCCTTCAATAGTTCACAATCTCTCAAAAAGTGCTCTAACAAATCACACCAAGGACACCTACGAGGGCCACACACAAAACCATTTTGATTTTGAGGATTTTGATTAACTTGTGGTGGGAAATTTTGAAATTGAGGATTTTGTTGATAAGGTATTGCTTGAACAGGATAATTAGGATTTTGAAAAGGCAATTGATGTATTTTTGGAGCTTGGGGAGCAACATGTGGTACTTGAGGTGCAAGAGGAGCTTCCATATTATACGGTTGATGATTCTGAAGATTTTGATTTTGAGGATTTTGAAAAGCTATTTGAGAAGCTTGAGGATACATGTTTTGATACATTTGAGGATTTTGCACATGAGGATGAGGATTTTGCATTGAAGGATTATGCATTGGAGGAACTTGATATGCTTGAGTAGGAGCTACTTGTGGATTTTGATTGGTAGCTATAACATGTTGATTAGGCTCTTGAAAAGACATTGGGCTCATTTGATTTTGGAAAGTTTTGGTGTAATTAGATTGTTAAGCATCTATAGTCTTGGCCAAATTGGATTGTGTAGCAATAAGACTTTCCATTTGCTTAGTGAGAATTTCCACTTGAGATTGTTCAACTACACTTTTATTTGGCTCTACTTTAAAACCTTGAGTAGGTTCCATCATTTGAGGAATAGGAGTAGAGTCAAAAATCATAGCATGGGATTGTTCTCTAACTTGCTCCTTAGTTTGTGGAAGGCTAGCTTGAGGAAGACTAGTTTGCTCATAAAGCATGGATTGTCTTTGATGTTTATGGGCTACAACCTCTACTACTTTACGCACTTTTTGCCAATTGTCAGTAAGACCATAGCATCCGGTTCTTCTAATCACCGTTCAACTTCCCTATGGGTTTCAGGATGAAGAAGCTTAAGAAAATTGATCACAAGATCAGGTTCCAAAGTTATCTTATCCTCATCAGGAAGTTGTTCATAGCATCTAATATACTCATTTTGTAAGTGAGTAATAGAGCTACTAGGCTTTGGTGAATTGACCCATCGTAAGAATCCATCCCAATTATGTTGGCTATAATCTTCAAGATAGAATTCTTTGAGCATCTCCTTTCTAAAATCACTCCAAGGAAGACTATCATATTGAGTGACATGGTTTATGATAGATCTATCAACAATTCGTTCAACGAACGATACCAAAAGATCTTTGGGAAGACCAAAAATCATAGCTTGCTCTTCAAACAAATCTAAGTAGCTTGTGATGTTGATGCCATTGAATTTTTTCTTCTCTCTCAACATAGAAGAGACTATTCTTTGGCCTTGTTTCTCAACAATAAGGGATTTGAATCCTTCCTCCATCTTATGTGAATAAGCAAGTGATGCACGATGCTCTAAATCTCTCACAAATGCATTTACTTCACGACGAAGATGTGCACGATACCGTGAGAAATCCAGTGCAACACTCAAGACTGATGACGATGATATGATGAGGATGAAAAATATGAAACAAAGGATATGGATCACAACCTCCCAACAAGATCAGAAACAAATGCCATGAAGGGTTTCACGTCGGGTTCAAATGTGGAGGTGATCGCAATCCGGGTGGATCGGGTCCGGTCGTGGCACACACAGGGTGAATGAAGCTAATGAATATTGGAAGGTTTAGGGACATGAAAGTGAAATTAATGTTGAGTATGGAGAAGAGAGAGATGTTGAAATGATTATGGGAATGGGAATGTAGGAGTGCAAGTTAGATTTATGAACATGACTGATAAGAATGAAAGAGAACCATACACACAAATCAAATTTGGAAGGAAGAATGGTCCATTAAAGGAGCTTCTTTAACACTTCCTAATTATAATCCATATGCATAGTCTTCTTTGGATGATATGTATGCATGATGAAAATTGATGGAATCCTTACACATAAATCAGTTTCGAAAGGAAGAATGGTCCAATATTGGAGCTTCTTATACACTTTCAGAAACTAATCAATATGTATGGGTATGTATGGATTATATGCATGCAAGTGAATTATGATGATAGAGTTTAATCACAAGCTCAATGAAACATCCTCACTGGTTCAACGCAATACTGCGGAGCCTTCTCACACATAGAAGAAAATAGAAGACATGTAAATACTTAAGAGACTGAGAGACAAGAGACAAGAAACAAGTGACAAGTGACATGAATTAAAAGGATTTGAATTAAGATACATGTATAAGATTGTTGTGATACGTCAAGCTAAGCAGTCTACTGATCAAAGGCGGTTCCGACCTTCAAACCATGACAGTTCAACTAAATGTCACACGTAAGAAGATGAGTTCCACTTCATTGACCCTATGTATGTCTAGGCTCGTAACGTCTAACTAAAGCAGTCTAAGACTCATTAAAACCAGATCTACCTCACTCACACGCTCCACCGAGGGTGAGTCAAGATAGAGATGTTGGTTTCAAGAGCCTATCCTAGATTGGAGTTCTAACTTAAATTTGAAACTAGGTACTATACTCATACTAGCCCACCTTGGATCCTCACTCGCTCAATTGAGGGTGATCGTCTCAAGGAAACCTTAAGCTAGCAAGAGCCCTATGGATGCCTAACATTGATGCTCTAGGAGTTTGGAGGGGGGTTTATATAGTTTTTTTTTTAATGAATTTGGGTCCTTGGATCTATAGAAATCAACTCTCAACTCTAGGATTACTACTTTTGATTACAACCATTTGATTAATCAAATCAATGGCTTGGAATTGTTCTTTCTATCAAATCTAGTGTAAAGGAGTGAAATTTAGGCGCCTTCATTCTCCACCATTGGATCTGGGGATGATCTGGATCGTCGGATCAGTGCTGACATCAATTCGGATAAGATAAGCCACTATTTTTGAAGAAACTTTGCATTATTGATCTTTAACTGTCAAAAAAGTCTTCTTTGATGAAAAAACTCGTGGATCCTCCTTCCTTTATGCTTTAGTGCATCTCCACCCT
The DNA here is from genome assembly GCA_020310875.1 of Ceratopteris richardii. Classification (NCBI taxonomy): domain Eukaryota; kingdom Viridiplantae; phylum Streptophyta; class Polypodiopsida; order Polypodiales; family Pteridaceae; genus Ceratopteris; species Ceratopteris richardii. The sequence continues at coordinate 74,690,725 of CM035431.1, read as the reverse complement.
TGAATATGAGCCCATCTTGACCGTACAACATGGTTCAATCATATTTTGCCATGTGGAAACCCTTCAAGCCTTCAATTTTCTTATTCTAGAAAATTACGGTGACCTTGAAAACTGGATTTTGTGCTCTTTGAACCTTCAAATATCCTTTGATGAAGATAAAAGTTTGTAGGACTATGTTTTGAAAGGCCTCCTTTAGGAATATGCAAAAAAAACTTCCATCTGAATCTTCCTTGTACAAGTTTGACTATATTTGGAAGCTTGCAAGGCGGCATTAAGGTGTCTAGGGAGCTCTGATAGCCTTGAAACTTTGTACAAATATGTAGCCATGTATGGTCTTTATACGTGTCAAAACATATGGCTAACAAGAATTCCTATACAAAAAATTGTAGGGTCTAAGTGGAAAAATTACATTTTTTACAAAATGCACATGGCATATCAATGTGCTAGAAAATTCATTTCCATGTGAAATTTGGGCTATAGACTGCCTTTGATAGGCTTTACAAGTATATGAATTTTCATGTGATTTGGAGCATGCAAAATTTTGCCCTAATTTCCAAAGTTTGACCAGCTTTGACTGCTACCCTGGGTTTGCTCGATTTCTTCCAAAGTTTGCATGTGAACTCCCTTTGACATCCTTGATGCATCTTGGACTTCTCGGGGAATTCTAGCTACCTTCACCGAATGTGTTTCCTGTAGGCCTTCATGAGTGAGAGAGGAGAGAAAATCTCAACAACACCGTGTTGCATACAAATGCATGCAAAACTTTTGCAGAAGCATGCATTTGTAGAATTGACGTGCTTTCTTTAGGAGTACATGTCCAAAAATAGAAGAAAATTGACAAAACAACATATTTGAAGACATCCGTAACTGTGCATGGCAACACATGTGCTTCAAATCCATGGATTCAAATAGAAATAGAGAAGCCCACTTTTTTTTTGAAGTACCTTAAAAAATGGTACTTTTCCAAGCCCTATAACTCAAAAACAATGAGGAATTAGCTTAAGCTTGTGAGACACAAAAATGCTCAACTCTTCGATCTATACAATAGTGTTGAAGATGACCTAGGTCCAAATCCACCTCCAACTATCACTTTTGAGCCTTGCAAGTTTAGAAATTCTAGAGAGATTAAAATCAAGACATTTTCTTACAGTGAACTAAATATAGAGCCTTAAACGAGGTACGTAAAACATAATTCAAAAAAATTTCACAGAGACACTTATATTCTCTTATGCATGCTCTATCTCTCTCTCATACAATATTTCTCTTAATCCTTTTATCTTCGTGTTCAATTTTCAACTAGAAAACATGATGCATATATGATTTAGAGAGAGAATATAAAACTTATCATCCCTAAATTTTTCCTACATGCATATAATGAGCTAATTATTCAGTCTCAGTATTATCACATCAATGTAATTCAAAAAGTTCAAAATGAATTATTTCACTATCGAAAGGCCTATTACAATTGTTCTACCCTTTAAAGAACTCTATCATAAGAGTTGCAAATAAGGATAATGTACCCAAAAATCATATGAGTTCACCCAAAAGGAATCTCCAACTGGATATGTGTGCCATTTCACCAAAATCTCTCCTATAGATCTATTTCTAAGTAATCTCTCCCTCCTATTTTAAGGTCAAAGCTCAAAAGAGCAATCATCTTTCAGCTTATATTTGTCCTATAAAACATGAGCAACATTATGTACATATTTTTAAGTAAGCTAACATGAAATATAGGATGCACATTTAAATGTTCAAGTAATTCCAACAAATAAGCAAGAGATCCGATCTTTTTCTAAACTTTAAAAGGACCTACATATTGTGGAGAAAATATATGATTCTTGCCTAGAACAACCTTAGATTGGTGAGGATTGACTTTAAAAAATTCCATGTCATCTATTTGAAATTCTTGGTTTTCTCTTCAAATCTTAGAATTCCTTTGTCTTTTCTGAGCTTCGTTTATTTGTTGCTTAATTTTTGCAACTTCTTCATCCATCTTCCCAAGCATTTTTGTAGATACTCCTACTTTGGAAAACTAGAAAACGAAGGTGGAGTCAAGCATTTATAACCATACATAGCCTCAAATGGAGTCATTTTTATAGATGCATGCCATGCAGTATTGTATGCAAACTCGACGAAGGGAAAATATTCACACCAATTATCCTACTTTTCATTCACATACATATGCAACATATCTTCAAGAACTCAATTAACCCTATTTTTCCCATCACTTTGTGGATGGAAAGCTATACTCATATGAAGTTGATGTTGATGAGATGTTCTCCTACATCATCTCCATTTGTATCTGCATGAGTGCATCTCCATTTTTTATCCAAGAGGCACTTCATTTCCAGTTTATTTCCATTTTATATTGCATCTCTATTGTATTTGGGTACCTTGCCATTTGCTTCTACCATTGTATACATTCTCCTTTGAGTGGAATTATCCCACATGAGATGTACTTTGGAGAGCCCCTCCCAAATCTATATAAGGAGAGCCTCTCCCCCAATTTGTACTTGGTTAGAAGTTTGAGGATCCTACTCCATGCTCTTTGCAAGCTCATTTCTAATCAATGTGACTTTAGCCATTTCATGGTCTACTCACTTTGAGTCTCTCACACTCTTTCTTTTGTGAGTATACTCTTCTTTTCATTTCTCTTCCTCACGTATACTCTCCATGGTATTAGAGTGCTAGGTGGAGGTCTTTGTGGTGAGTTTGGGGGTTGTTTTGGTGGTGGTGGTGCTTGAGTCTGGTGGTTTTGCTCTCCTCCAATTTGGAGAAGTGTTTTGCCATTAGCTTACACTCTTGTTGACCTCATTTTGCCCATTTGCCCACCCTTCTTCTTCATCATTTTGTACTCCCTTTTAGCCCCACTTTCCCTCCCTCCCACCCTTGTTGTGGTCATTTTTGTAGCATTTTTTATGCATCTTTATGTTTAAAGTGGTTATAACCACTAGTTCCTACACTATTTGGTGCTCTTTGCATTTAGATCATTACAAACACAAACTCATTTTGTAACATGTTTCGTTCTATTTAAGCATCTTTTTATTACTTTTATAATGGATTCAACATTCTACTTGTACTGAATCCATCAATGTGTGGGAATAATACTTTATGTGACCTTAAGCTCTGTATAAGTTCATAAACCATACTATAACCCCTTTGGATGCATTAATAGGGCTTTTGAGAATAGCTCAATTGTTTTCATTTGAAGCAATGCCTTCATTCGATGTTTAATCTATGTTTCTAGAGTCATCCTAGTCTTTCTTAGAGAGCGACTCAAATAAAGCACCTAGGAATAGTGTAGTGCCCCCATCGCTTTCTTTCGAAGCTCGGGAGCCAAATGGATCCATGGATCCATATCCAATGGATGCTGCAGTGTTTCCAATGATATCCTGAATATACGACGACTGCAATAAGGAGTGGTTCCCATGGAACTGTGCCCATGGACCTAACATAGCAATAAATGGTAGCCGATGAAGGTTCTTTCATCTCTAGGAGAGTGGAACAGATTGAGTGGCAATGGACTCCCGCTATGGATAGACGGTGAGAATAGAGGAGGAGATGCTTCCCATCATGTACTTGTGAAGCAAAAGAAGTATAGCAGCAATATTCTTTGAAACGGTAGGAGAAGCTCCCCATCAAGAAACCAACTACATATTCACTGTCTCTTAAGCTATTAGCACACAAAATATTGATGCAAATCATCATCTAACAACAAAATAATGATTATATTGTACATTGTTGTAGTGCGAGAAAGAAATAAAGAGAGAGAGAGAGAGAAAGAGAGATTATAAGTTTGCACTCTACAAGCAACACCTCCAAGCTCCTCAACTTTTTCCTTGCTCTCTACCTGACAGAGGTGGAACAACTAGCATGTTGGGCATTTCGGGTGGACACCTAATCCAAGCAAATGATTCAACAACAATAGACGGCCATCAGACAGTGAGCGCGACTAGTCTTTTTTTGTCAAAGAGAGTATAGTTTCTATGTATTGGAGAGTAGTCCGCAACTCTCTTTGCTATAACCTATTGACCAGTAAGAATGCATAGAGCATTGATTCCAAAGGTGGCTGTTGGAGAAGGAACAACAGGAGACACGTGTTGCACCATCTCTAGAGAGTGAGAGAGAGAGAGAAGAGAAATCTCTAAGGAGCATAACCATCAAACCATTTCAAGTTTCTACAACTTTGATCAGTCATTGCGCCCACTGCTAAAGAATGATGGTGAACGAGCATTCGGACATATACAGGAAATGAATGTTCATGCATCCCTGCTAGCGGTGTTACACTTATGTGTTCCTTGAGTAGCTTTGATGTGAACCTTTTCCCTATACATGGGCACTTTTTACTCTAGTGCTGGCTAGAGGTTTTTTCCCCATGTTACCACATACTTGATACTCTCATATGTGGTGGTACTTTGTACTTAGGGATATTATTTAGCTCTTAGTTTAGTTCAGTTCATTATCAATAGAGAGAGCTATTCCAGCCATCGTCTTCTCACTATGTCTTGATGTGTTTGTGCTCCTTGTGTCTCTCTCGCACTTCTACACACACCCAATAGTGGTATCAAAGCAGGTTCAACTCCTTCTCAAGTTTCAGTTTTTTGCATCATGGAGCGCATGCACTTTAACAGTGCAAATCGATTTCCGAGCATAGAATAGTGAATTTCAACAACCAAGAGACATTTCCTTTAGGTGCGCTAGGGTTTTACCCCCATTTCCAAGCCATTTGTGCAGTCAGAATTGCCATCAGAGTGACGGTTTGTGAGCTGAAATTTCAGCATTCATTTCAACTTTTTTCGAAGTGAAGATTTTGTCACATTCTTGCTCTTTTGTGAAATGACGGGCAGCAATGACTTGTTTGGCATGCTTCAAACTGAAGATAAGCTTGATGGGACCAACTATCCGACGTGGTCTTACATGATGAACCATGTTCTTGTTGCTAAAAATCTTTGGAATATAGTGGTAGATGTAGATCGAAGACCTGTAGGTTCTTCTACTTCATAGTCTACTGTCATAGATGGAGCTTCTTCTTCGATTATAGTGGTTTCTCCTTCTCCACCTACATAGGAGCGGCTTAGATGGGATGGAAAAGATGCTCAAGCTCATGCTTTGATTGCGCTTTTAGTGAAGCGTCATATAGTTCCACACATTCAGTCATGTGATACATCGAGACAAGCATGGGACACTCTTGCTTCTTTGTATGTCATGCGTAATGAAGCACATGTTGCATACTTGACGAAGAAACTTGAGGATGTATGTATGCTTGAAAATGAGTCGGTGGATGTGTATGTAACTCACATCAAGGACTTGAAAGAGCAATTGGCAAACATAGATGAGATTGTTCCGGATGCATCATTCATTTCTACATTGTTGAAAGGATTACCAGAATCTTTTCAAAGCTTTGCTACTACACTCCGTTTGTTTGCAAAAGGAAATCCTAATATGTATGCATTTGATGAGTTTTGTCTCTTCTTTTGCAAGAAGAGAAATCTAGAGTGAATAGGAGTGCTTTGATTGAGGGAATGCAAGCACTTGCTATCTCACAAAAGGGGAAAAGCAAGCATGGTTTAGCTTTGGTTTCATCAAAACCAAAGCCTCAACCTTCCTCTTCCACTCATTCCTCTAATGATGGTGATTTGCAAAAGAAGAAGAGATGCAAATATTGCTAGAAGGCTAGTCATACTATTGATGAGTGTAGAAAGCTTGATAAACGCAATGAAAAGAAGAAGGAATCTGACATGTCTATTGCTGAAAATTGAGCAAATATAAAGAATGATGAAGCTAACATGGCTCAAGATTTTTTGGCATGTGTTGTTACAGTCAGTATGATGCTTCTTTGCATTCTAAATGTATGGTTGTGAGTGAGGCTGATTCGGATTGGTTCTTTGATAGTGGTGCTTCAAAGCACATAACATCATGCAAAAGATTTTTTGCCTCTTTGAAAGATGCACTCAAAGGATGACATGTGGTGTGTGTAAACAATGCCTCTTATCCTATCATTGGAGTAGGAGAAATTGAGCTTACATATGCAATTGGAGGTGTGATTCTCTTGAAAAATGCAGTGTATGTGCCCGATATCAAGAAGAACTTAATTTCCATTCCGTTGATTGCCAAAGCTAGACTTCATGTACACTTTGCTGATGATAAGTGTATGGTTCATGATTTCAGTGATGGTGATGTTATCGTGATGTCCGGTACATTATGTAATGGTTTGTATCGCATGGATACATACAAGAGGGCTGCCTCAAATGCCTTGGTTGCTCATACTTCTTTCATGGCTGAAATGGAGCTTTGGCATGCTCGTTTTGGTCACTTGAACTTCAATAGTTTGCTTTAATTGCAAAAGAAGGACATGGTTATTGATTTTCCTACACTTGAGTCCATTGAAAATCATGCATGTGAAGGTTGCATTCTTGGAAAAATGCATCGTGCTTCTTTTCCAAAAGATAGTCATACTCACACTATAAGAAAATTGCAGCTTGTTCATAGTGATGTATGTGTTCCCGTCAAAACTCCATCTTTTGGGAAGCATGTATATTTTTTTACCTTCATTGATAATGCTACTTGTGATACATGTGTGTATCCTATGAAGGCAAAGAATGAGGTATTTTCTTGCTTCAGAGCAGTTTTAGCTATGCCTGAAAATTTTTCTTCACAAAAGCTTTTGACTCTACACATGATGGTGGTGGTGAATACATGTCACATGAGTTTAATGCTTTTCTTCATGAAAGAGGTATTTCACACCAATGTATGGTGCCATATACACCTCAGCAAAATGGCATTGCCGAGCATAAAAATAGAACTCTACTTGAAATGGCACGATGTATGGTTAAAGGAAAGCATCTTCCTAATACATTTTGGATGGAAGCGGTCATGTGTGAAAACTATGTGTTGAATCACTGCCCTACAAAAGCATTGAGAGTCATCACTCTGTATGAGGCTTGGAATGGTCATAAGCCTATGGTTAGTCATATGCGTGTTTTTGGTTGTTTGGCATATGCTCTTATGCCATCACAACAATGTCACAAACTTGATGACAAGACAAAGAAATGTATATTTGTTGGTTATAGTGCTGAAAGTAAGGGATATCGTTTGTACCATCCATTGATGAACACAAGTATTGTGATTCGAGATGTGGTATTTGCTGAAAATTTAGTTTTCCCTCTACTTGAATGCAAAAAACAGCCAACAGTTAGCTCACAAGATGTCTTTGATACACTCATGCCTTTGTCCAAAATGGTGTGCTTGACTATGGCAATGTAGACTAGCCAACTAATGTTCAAAGGGCTCAAAAATTCTAGCAAAAGAGTGCTGAAAATGCAGAGAATTTCCAGCAAAACATGGCTGAAATTTTTCAGCCAAAAATTGTCAAAATTGTTGGAAATTTCCAGTCACATATGGCTGAACATTTGCATCAAACTATGGTTGAAAATGAGCATGAAATTCAGCCCACACATGATGTACATATTGAAGATGTTTTACATAATGAATACATGTCTATCAAGAGTGCACAGACTATACCAAAGTGGCTGAAACAAACTTTGAAGGACAGCAAATTGAGTGCACCTTTACTTGGTAAAACAAGATCAAGCTCTCACCATGCATCAAGTAATTTTGTGGATTATTCTCTTATTGCTACAACATGTAATGAAGAGCTACTTTCTTTTGAAGATGCATGTGAAGATCCACAATGGATGAGTGGTATGCAATCAGAAAAGGATTCCACACATAGGAATGGTACTTGGGAGTTATGTGAATTGCCAAAAGGAAAGAATGCCATTGGTACAAAGTGGGTTTATAAGATTAAGAGAAAATCTGATAGTAGCATTGATCGCTACAAAGCTAGATTGGTTGCCAAAGGATGTGCGTAACAGTATGGCATTGATTATGAGGAAACATTTGCACCTATTTCATGCATGACTACCATTCATACCGTGGTTGCATTGGCTGCCCATCGAGGTTGAAAAGTGTATCAGTTGCACATAAAAACAACCTTCTTGAATGGTGATTTGCAAGAAGAGGTTTATGTGAAGCAAGCTCCTGGGATTTGTTATGAAACCGAAAGAGCATATGGTTTGTCGCTTGCATAAAGCCTTGTATGGTCTCAAGCGAGCTCCATGTGCATGGTATGACAAAATCCATATGAAGCACTTGATTGCTCTTGGCTTCACATGTAGTCCGATTGAATGCACACTCTATCTATGTACGCAAAAATGGGTCTGATCTTATAGTGCTTGTTCTTTATGTCGATGACATACTCTTGATTGGTTCATGTGATGCAAAACTTGACATTCTTATGGCTGATTTGCAAAATACTTTTGATGTCACTTATCTTGGTCTTTTGAGCTACTATCTTGGCATTTAGTTTGTATGCATTGAGGGGGGAATTCTTATGCATCAAGAAAATTATGCTAAAAAACTACTTCAGCATTTTGACTTTGAGGATTGCAAGCTAGTTTCCACACTAGTTGAGACAAGATTTAGATTCTCAGCTGAGGATTCTAGTGATGCATTTGACACTTCTCTTTCTCAGCAAGTTGTGGGATGTCTTATATATGCATGCAACACAAGGCCAGATATACAACATGCAGTTTCCCAATTGAGTCGATTCATGCATAGCCCTAGCACTAAGCATTGGTAAGTGGTGAAAGGTGTGTTTTGATATCTCAGAGGCTCTTTGAGCTTAGGTCTCTTTTATGGAAGAGATATTCAGCCATGCTTGCATGCTTTTACAGATAGTGATTGGGCTGGTTGTTATGATACTCATGTATGCACTAGTGGTAATTGCTTTTTCCTTGGAGATTCATGCATATCTTGGTTGAGTAAGAAGAAAAACCTACAATGGTGACACCGAGTTGTGAAGCTCAGTACAGGGTAGTTTACACAGCTACAATGGAGTGTATATGGTTGAGACACCTATTGATGGATCTTTGCATGGATATTGATGTTGCTACACATATTCTCACTGATAGTTAGAGTGCATTGGCTGTTGCACAAAACCCAGTGTTTCATTCACGGACCAAACATATTGAGTTGCATTATCACTATGTGAGAGAGTGCCTTCATGCAGGAGATATTGATTTGGTATATGTGCCTACACAAGATAATATGGTAGACATATTCACCAAAGCTCTTCCATGGGAAAAGTTTGAAGCTTTTTGCAAAGCTTTAGGCTTATTACCTTGTAGGGGCTGATCTATCACTCCCTTATGTGCTCACATCATTCGTTCTAGGGGGGTTTGTTACACGTATGTGTTCCTTGAGTAGCTTTGATGTGAACCTTTTCCCTAGACATGGGCACGTTTTACTCTCGTGCTGGCTAGAGGTTTTTTACCCATGTTACCACATACTTGATACTCTCATATGTGTTGGTACTTTGTACTTAGGGATATTATTCAACTCTTACTTCAGTTCAGTTCAATGTCAATGGAGAGAGCTATTCCAGCCATCATCTTCTCCATGTGTCTTCCTGCATTTGTGCTCCTTGTGTGTGATTCTTGTGTGTCTCTCGCACTTCTACACACATCGAACAGGCGGTTCAATTGATCGTGTACTTTAAATAGTATATGTCCATTCAAATAGTATCTATCAATTACTGCCAAAGGCTTCATCTATCACAGGGAATTTGGTCAACAAAGCCAACCACATGATTCATCTGCATTGGCTTTTTGATGGGCATCATCGATGATGTCTATTGGCTTCATTTTATATTTTCTCATTGATTTACTCACAACAAAATTCATGACTACATTCGTGAGTCTTGACTCTTATGCATCCTTTGTGGTTGCTTTTTGATGAGTCTACTAGAAATATCCTAAAGCTTGCGAGTTCACAAGTGATTTTATGATTATGCTTCTACCATAGCCAACATCTCTCGACAGCAACACCAGACAATATCTCTCTACATCAAGGTCATAATTTATCTTTCACCTATTTTTTTTAGCCAAGTATCTCTCCATAAACGAAAATCTTTTTGCACTTACTTATCGTTCTCCTTACAAAATTATCCTTTGTATTATCAAAGGGTACTCTACATTTTCTAAAGGTCCATTGGTATATTCTAAGATCTTCATTTGTATTTCCCATGAGGGTATTCATATTCTCCCTCACCAAGGTTTCAACACTCTCTTGAGGGCACTATTTGGAACTCAGTGTCCAACCTGGTAACTCAAACATAAGAAAGAGGAATCTTGTGTGTGCGTGTGTGTGTGTGTGTGTGTTGTTTTGGGTGGAGGCTAGTCTAAGCCCACCCAGAAAAAAGCTTCTCAAGTCCATAGCCTCCTCTAAGGCTATTTGGTGTACGATGGGCTACTCTAAGCCCTTCTTTTGCATCAACTCAACTCAGTTTTTGTACAACTATAGGGCTATTCTAAGTGTCTCTCCCCCTTCAAGGTGTCTATCTCATTTGTGGTGCAAGTGTAGGGCTATTCCAAGCCCCCCCATCCCATCTCAATTTTCGAACAAAGTTTTTGCAAGTGTGGTAATTTTGTATCGACAATGGCCATGTCAATGATTTCAAATGCAATGTCCTCAAGTCAGCTGTATTTACCCTCCTTTACACCATTATTCATGTTGAAAGATGAGAGACTAAATGATACAAATTACAACCTATGGAAGGACACCATTAGGGCCTACCTCTTTAGAAACTTATTGTATATTGGACATTGATTCCAACCCAAGTGTTGGAATTTGGGACCCCAAGATCGTTCCAAACTAAAACCTTTTGATCATACACAACTTAATTGACAAGATGAGAAGTGAGATAGAGAAAGAAAGAGATCTTGAGACAAGATTAGGGAACGTAAGCTAGATGCTTACTCACTAAAAAATAATAGATGTGCAAATTACAACATGGGAATACTACTCAACCATATAAAGTGGTGCACTCACTAATAGAAGAATATCCAAGAAGATGATGATACAAAATTTAGATTATGTCAAAATAATCTAAGTGTGTGTGAAGTGAACGAAGCAACAAAGCTAACCTTATTCTCACAAAATAGTGTAACAAAATTATAAATCAACCAACAAGGTTAACTCACAAAAAATAGTTACCACCACCTCGTAGAAGACTTCTTGCTCCAATGAGAGTAGCATCTCCTTCACCAAATTTCCACCTCCTCAAGACTGTGAGACTCTTCCTCCTTGATCTCCTCGAGAGCTTGAGTGAGTGATCCTTGAGTGATGCTTGAACAATGAGCCAAGGGCCTCCTTAAATAGTTTTTGTAACTCTTTGAAAAGCTTAATAAAAAGCTACGATTGTCCATAAAGCTCTTGCGATCCAATCACATATCGTAATCCATGGAAAACAAAAAACGTAAACCTCCTTCGCTTTCTATATGCGATCATAAGAAAACGTAAGTTTTATGCTTTTGGTTTTGTTTTCTTTTTTCTTTCTAAAAGATGGTTTCACACTATGAAGTTTCAGGTTTGCATGGACGAAAAACTATTGGACATTGATTCCAACAATCCCTCCTTCAATGTCACAATGGTATAAGCTTCAGTAACGTGCAAATCTTCTCATGTCTATTTCTAGTCAATGCTTTGGTAAATATATCTGCAACATTATTCTCAGACAGTTTCCTGACTTTCATTTTCAACCATAGCTACAAATTTCTTGAGCATAGGAAATACTTCTGACTTCGACTTAAGACCATAGATCCATTCACATCTGAATGAATAATCTTCAATTTCTTGGTAGTTGTAATATGACCATGTTTCTTGAAAGGTAGTTTATGCATCTTACCTTCAAGACAAACTTCACATATATCTAAATCATCTGGTAGCTTGAATGAGAGTAAACTCTCAACCATACCTCTGTCTCTGATACTCTTGAGAGGTCCAAAAATAATATGTCCAAATCTTTCATGCCATAGCTTCATATCTTCCACCGGTGATGAAGATTTGACTGCATATGCCTGACTGAATTTTGACAAAACAAATATCCCTCCTCTATGCTCACCTTGTAAAAGACACTTGTCTTCTTTATGTGATAAGATCTTACAAAGATCTCTCTCAAATACAACTTTAAAACCATCACTTAAAAATGTAGATATAGATAGCAGATTCTTCTTCATTTCAGGTACATAAAGGACATCTGAAATCTGAAAATTACCACCTTCTCTTGACTTTAGGGTTACTGTACCTAATCCCACAACATCCAAATCATTGCCATCTACAATAATAACTCTTCTACGTGAAGAATAGGAAAGAGAAGAAAACACATCTCTAGAACCTGTCATATGCTTAGTAGCACCTGATTCAAATATCCAAGGACTTGCTGAAAGAACTTGTAAGGCTGCCTTATCAAAAGCTACTTCCTAAATGGTGATACAGGCATAAGAATCACCTTCAGATTTCCCTTTTTTATCATCTTCTGCAACATTACCTGATGCCTGTTTCTTTTCTGCTGCAATCCTTTTATAACATGCTGCTTTCAAATGTCTAGGTTTCTTACAGTAAAAACATATTACTTCCTTCTTCTTAGGAGAATTCTCTTTAGATGTCGTAGGTACAAAATTTGAAGTAGAAGGTGAGAGGGACCTACTTTCCTTCTTGGATTGTTTTTCCTTCTGCTTATCCTTCTTCTTCTTTTGACCCTTTGATGAAGATGAAAGTGCTTCTTCATTCTCTTCCATTCCCTTCAACTGATCTTCATCTTGAAGCAACAAGAACTCTAACTCTTCAAATGTAACCTCTCTATCTCTTGTGGTAAGGGTAAGAGTGGTTATGAAAGATCGATATGAAATAGGAAGTGAATTAATCAGCGTACTTACCATTTCTTCATCTGATATCTCAACTCCTACATTTAGAAGTTGATCTCTCAAGTCAACGAGTCTCGTAATGTGGGTTTGAATTGACTCACCAACCTTCATCCTTGTATTTGCTAGTTGTCTCCTCAAGTGAGCTTTCCTAGCAGGATTTTTGCTCTGAAAAAGATTCTCAAGCTTTAACCAAGTTTGACTAGAACTTCTGCAAGATCTGATCTGTGGTAGAATATGTTTTTTAACACTCATTGCTATGAATGAGAGTGCTAAAGCATCTCTAGCATCCCATCTTGCCTGATCTTCAGTAGGAGGAACTCTAGGTAAAGACCTAGCAGTGAGCTTGGATGTCGAAGTGGTTACCTCTTCTTCAGTTGGTTATGTAATAGTGATTCCAATACCTCTTGAAGCTGCTGTAGAACCTTCTTCGCCTTCCCATCTTGGTCTTGTTAAGGATCCATTGAAGATACTCCATAAATCCTTTGTCACTAAAATATTCATCATCGTGAAACTCCACATGAGATAATTAGAAGATCCATCCAAATTGTGTTCAATCTCAATTCTAATCTCACTCATCTTATCTTAAGTGTGTATGTCAATTATGTAGCTCTGATACCAGAACTCTAAAGCTCTGATACCAAGTGTTGGAATTTGGGGCCCCAAATTCCAACATTGTACGAGCTCGTTGAAGGCACAGAATGAGAGCCCGATAAGGAAATTGATCTAGGAGCTTGGAATATATGGAATGGGAAGGGCAAACGAGCATTAGGCCCACTAGCAAATCCATATGAAGATAAAACACCTTCTAAGATTTATGCTTTAGAGGCTGTTGGCACGGCTAGTGGTTGCTCTCCTTTTCGTACCCAGATCTTCTTTATGCCCGGAACTACTTCACTCTTAAAGGCTCTTTATCTAATTGATATACCGGTTGTCTTGTACTTTTTTGCTTGCTTTTGAGGTTGAACTACTGTGGATTCTTTACTCTTTGAAAAAGAAGGAGGGTATGCTTGCCTTTGCGACTGTCCTTCCATGATTGAGTCCTTCTCGATCATAGAGCTTTTGATACATATAACATCTTGTTTGTGAAGATTAGTCTTAGAGGAACTAAGAGAATGTGGGGTGACATGATCTGTGAGCATGCAGTTCTCTAATTCTAATGTAATGCATTGTTCATGTACCTAAACTTGAAGAAGTTTGCTTCTTAGTTTCAAGTTGACTCCATGGTCATAAATCCAATCTTCACCTAAGACAAGCGGCTCTATAAGGTCCTCATCGTGACACACTAGCATTTTGACTTTCAATGGAACATCTTGAAGGTAGATGGGAAGTTCCACCTCACCCAAACAAGGTGTTTCCACACCTCCCAAACCTATGAGATAGGCTTCTACGAGCTTGATGTTCAATTGTAGGTCTTGGCAGTATGAAAGTCTAACTGCACTAGTTTCTGCACCTGAGGCAATCAAGGCTCTCATAGTCCTTACATTCTTTCCTTGTCCTATCTCTATCACCACAAACGGACATCGATCAATTATTCGAGAAGTCGTTATGCCCGATTTTTGGCACATGTCCATGTGATATTTTGGGGCTTTTGAGTTGACATCTAGGCCTAATCGCCTTAACTTATTTCTCCTAATGTGCTCTCTAGCCTCTACGTGTGCTTCTTCTCTGACCGTCAACTCTTCTTCTTTTTTCTTCTTAGCGGTGTTGAGTCTCAGTAACATATCCACTCTAAGAGGTTCTTGATACAGCTTGACTCAACATCCACTAATATAGTTTGGCAAGATGTCACCTTCTAGAGTGCCAATTGAATCAAACCGCTAGTGCAAATTCTATTAATGATCATGGGTCCATATCCTCATTTCTCCAATTTGCAAGCATGTTGTTTTAGTGTATAAACCAACACTACATCGCCTTCTTTCAATCCTTTATCCTTGATGTGTGCATCAAAGTACGCCTTTTGTCTTTTCTTTGCAGCATAGATGCCTGTTGCCACTCGTAGCCTCATCTCACCTAAGCGTTCTAGATCAAAGATCCTAGAGGACAATTCATGTCTATTCCACTCATGCTCTTGTGCTACTTTTAATGCTGGGATTAGGAATTCCAATGGTAACATAGCATTCTCTCCGAAGACCATCTGAAAATGGGGTAGCATTGAGCACTATTTTGTAAGCAACTCGGTTACCCAAACAACATGATGAAGTTGTTTGTCCCAATCACAACATTTATTATTTACCAGTTTTGTCAATACGTTACATAGCATCTTATTTGTCCTCTCGGCTTGTCCGTTAGCTTGGGGATGATAGGGGGCAGACTTCTTATGTATCACCATGAATTCTTGAAAAAGATTGTCAATAACTTCATTCAAGAAGTGTGTACCTCTATCACTTACTAACTCTATTGGTAACCCATATCTAGTCAACACGTTGTCAAATAAGAACTTAGCCGTCGTTTGAGCATCATTCATTGTTGTGGCTTTCACTTTGAACCACTTTGTAAGGTAATCGATGGCTACAATAATGTATTCTACATGGGAGTTTCTAGCTAGGGGTTAATGGGACCAACGAAGTCTATACCCCACTTCGAGAATGCACGTCCTCCCATCATTGGTCTCAAAGGCATCTCATCTTTTCTTATCGGATATTGTGCACGTTGGCATGTGTCACATTTCTTCACATAAGTATGAGCATCCATATGAAGAGTTGACCACCAAATTCTTGAAAATAAAATGGTCTTGATTACTCTTTCAGGCCCAAAGTGTCCACATGCCACACCGCTATGTGCAGTTTCTAAGATTTTCAAATAGTCTAATTCGTGAACGCACAGTCTTAAGTAACCATCTTTTCCTCTCTGATAGTCCTCAACACAACTAGCTAATACACCCTCTATACCTTGTTTGTACATGCTTCTTGCCAATATTTGATATCTTTGTGATTTTACAATTTCTTCTCTGTTTGTTTTTACATTTTCAGTTGCGGGTCCGAAGGTCAAGACAGGTACCAACTAATTTGCCCATTTAGGAACAACTTATAAATCGAACAGATAGGCATCGAGCAATTCATCAGACACTCCTTGCGGTGACTCGCCTGAAGTGATGCAAGAAATATGGTTTGCCCTGAAGTGGGTTCTACCTTTCCTTACAACCACTTCAAAGTCATATTCCATTAGTAAGATAAACCATTTTACTAAGCGTCCTGTAGACCAAATATAATAAAGCTTGATGATCAGTGAAAAACTTGAACTTGTTGGCCAACAGAGAGTGCCTAAACTTCTTCACAGCATATACCATGCCTAGGCCTTCTCTTTCCGTTGTTGTATAGTTTTGTTCAGCTACATTGAGTTGCCTGCTAGCATATGCTATAGGCAAGTCTAGATTTTCATCACCTATGGGTTGTGACAGCACACATCCTATTGCATAATTGGATGCATCCACATGGACATGGAATGGCTTATTCCAATCAGGAGTGGTCAATATTGCATGAACGTCTCTTCAACTCATTGAAGGACTTTTCACATTCATCATTCCACTGAAAGTTTGTTAGCAAGGCATAAAGAGGTTTAGCTATGATTGCATACATGTAGATGAACCTGCAATAATATCCACAATGGATCATAAAGGCTTGTACCTCTTTAACATTCCTTGGCCTGGGCAATTCTGCTATGGCTCTAACTTTGTCCTCATCTGCTGATATTCCATTCTTCGAAATAATATGACCTAAGATTTTGCCTTGTCGTACCATGAACACACACTTTTCTAGGTTCAGACACACTCGATATTCTCTACACTTGTTGAAGATTTGTGTAAGCTCAGGAATGTGGTATCTTCTTTCTTGCATAAATCGTCCACATATACTTCTAAGCACTTTCGCAAGAACTCTTTGAAGAAATGACACATGAGCCTTTGGAATGTTGCAGGTGCATTGGTGAGCCCAAATGGCATCACACGGAATGCAAAGATTCCCCACTTTGTGGCAAATGCCATTTTGTGTTGATCTTCAGGCGCAATGGCTACTTGATTGTAACCGGAAAACCCATCAAGAAAGCTATAAACTTCCTTGTCTGCAACATGCTCCAATAAATGTTCAGTGATTGAAAGTGGATAACTATCTCTAATCGTAGTGGCATTAACTTTTTTAAGGTTAATACACACTCACAACTTTCGGTTCTTTTTGGGCACCACTACAATGGGGGACACCAATTCAGTATGGTCAATCTCATAGATGAATCCAGCTTCATTAGCTTGTCAATTTCTTCTTTTATTTTAGCTGCATAAGTGTCATTATATGTGTAGGGCTTCTGTTTGGTGGGTTTGGCATCAGCGGTCATGGCAATCGTATGAGAGAAAAATTTTGGATCTACTCCCTTCAAATCTCTATAGTGCCATGCAAACACGTCCCTATATTCCCTTAATAGAGCTACAAGCTCTGCTTCTTCTTTTGCACTTAGGTCATCTCCTATGTATGTGCCTCTCTCTTCGTTCTCTTCAATGGTCACTACAATCTTTTTGGTCTTTTCTTTATTGTCATATGCTTCTCGTATAATGGCCTCTCTTAGGCATTTGTACCAAAAATTTTCAGTCTTCCACTTCATATTTCTTGAAATTTTCTTGTACTTCGAACAATGATTCCTCCTCTTCTTGTTTCACTGCTTTTCTTTTCTTTTTCTTTTGACCTCGTTCACTTCCTTCCTTCGAATTTACAGTTTTAATTCTTGTGAGAGGTTCTTCTTCTTTTTGGGTAAATACTCGTATATCTTCTAGATAGCGCTTCTCTGAATTAAAGCAACTATCCATCACAATGTTCTCTAGATTATCATCATTTACTTCTTCTTCTATGAAGTCACTAGGTTCACATTCTTCTAGCAAGGGCTCACACATGAACAATGAAATATCATAACCCTCCTCATCACAATGAGGTGTCCACTTTTCTTCATTGACAGCAATGTCCATGGTAGCTAAGATTTCTGCCCAGCCATGAGGCTCAAATTCCTCATCTGGAAAGATCATTGGTGTATAGGCTGGGTCTTAACTAGTCTATCTTCTTGAGAAGTTCATTCTTCTCTCACTTTTAGGCATCTTTCCTCTTCCTCTATGACCTTGCACATCCACAAATGAGTATCTTCATGCATCCAGGATGGGTCAGGAGAACTTCCAAAATGCACAGAGATAGAATCTTCTTTTGCTTTGTGGATAGGATTCCACTGTAGGGCCGGTACATCTCTGAAGGTATGATCCTTTAGATTGACCTTGGTGGTGACCCCTAAGTGTTGTAAGTACAAGGAGTTGGTTCCCCAATCCTGTACTATTTGCAATTGTCGTAGGAAGGGTCTTCCTAGGATCATCTTGTAGACATTATTTTTTTCAAAGTCACATATAGAAAATGTGTGTTCAAACTCTACACCACAAGTGGTTAGAGTTATCCATTCAAGCAATCCTAGAGGTCTTTCAAAATGACCGTCTGCCATTTGAAGCTTCATTCTAGTTGGTCTTAATGTGGGTTTGCCCCATCGCTTCCACAAGGAGGTGGTCACAATAGCAACACCAACACCTGAATCTACGATTGCTTTGGTTATGTAACCCTGGTAGGTGATCGGAAGATAAGTATTACCTTATTCACCTTCACTCATGTCTCCTATTTTGTCGAGAGGTATCTCTGGAACTTTTTGCTTAGAGCTTGCTTTTGGCATTTTGGGATCAAGTTTTGGAACCTGATCCTTCACATGATTCCATAGCTCAGGTTCTGCTTTGAGCAGCTCTTCTATAGTGAGGTGACACTGAACCTTAGTGTTCTTCACGAAGTCAGTGTTTCTTGGAGCCACTGAATCTTCATTTCTTACCAATATTGTGGGAGCTCTGATCTGAAGAGATTCAGATTCCCATGGGCGTGTGAATTGTGGAAACTCCTGTAAAGAATTAGATTCAAAATCTAATCTCTCCTCTTCTTGTGCTCTACTTGGTCTCCATAAATAGAGGGAATGTCTTGGGGAAATTGATCATGAAGATCATCAATCTCAGGACTAGGAGGGGGATTACCCTTCTCCTTGGCCCATTTCTCTTATTGTACTTCCCGCAAGAACTCTTGAGAGTACTGTTGAATTGAAAGAGGTGTTCCATCATCCACGGAATCAAGAATGTAAGCTTTCATTGGTGGTGAGCTTTCCCTTTCAATAATTGGTTGAGCCTATGGAGGTAAAGAAACCTATGGCTTGTCTACCAACTGCTCTAATCTCTTTAGTAACCCCTGGAAATGCAAATCCAATTTGACAGAGTTTGTCTGATTGAACGATTGACTAGTCTCAAGCATAGCTTAGTTCTACCATTTTCTTGCACATTTTTGTTCGTTCAATCTCTAAATCTGCTCTAGGTTAGCTCTTTCCTAGGTTTGCAACTATTGGCCCTTCTTGAAGTCGAGCCTGGTAGGCCTTGAACATCACATCCAAGGCTTCTGGGTTTGGATCTGCAAGAATAGAACCTGGTTGCAGTCTATTTACAATGGCTGGTGGGGTGGGATGAGGTGGAGTGGATGGAGCTTCAGCATGCGAGGAGCTTTGAGATGCAATGTCTTCCATTTTTGTTTTTGCGTCTTCGAGTCTTTCCTCTCGTTCAGATAACTTTTTATTCCACTTATGATTGGCCTTCTCTCTGGTATCCTTCCAAGTTCTTGTTTTCCTCTTACTAGGCTCTCCTGATTCGCCTGACTCTGATTGATCTACTAGTTTTTCTTATTGTGTGGTTTGTGCCCTAGTAATTGACTGTACGGGAGCCACATTACTGCTACTAACACTTGAATCCACCACTAAGCCTACCACATTAATGGGTGTAGCCTTGGGTGCACTTAGAGGTTCCTTGGATATTCTCTTGGGAGGTGTTCTTTGCCACACTCAAGACTAAAGCCTTGTATTGTGATGTTTTGACCTTGTCTCGGAGTTGATGGGTGGGGACAGTGTTGTATTTTGACGGTCGACCATACCCTTCAATTTTGAAGGTTATATATAGATAATACCTGTTTTTTCCATTTTTAATGTAATTTTTGAAGGTCAGATAATATATATGACCTTATTTTACGGTCCAAAATGGCCAAAACAGTCAATAGGGCCGTCAAAAATCAACAGTGGGTGGGGACATTCACGAATGAAATGGTTGCCCTGATATCTAAAACATGGTCCTCTAGGGGCTTGTGGTCTTACTTGTCTTGCTTGAGACCTCGGGTTAGGATTTGTGTACATGACATTGGAGTATTCTGGCTCCTAATTTTGTTCCATAGTTGGTGCCTCATATTGATAAGAATAAGCCTCACTATGCTTTGGTGACTCTGTGTAATAAGCTTGTGGGCTATCTTCATGGGAATAATCAGAATTATGAGCATGAGAGTCACTTTCTAAGATCAAAGGGGTCACTGGTACCAATGCTCTGTTAAGGTTCTCGTTTGCCACTGCATACTTAACTCGAATCACATTGGCAGGAGCTGGTGGTTGGTTTCCTAGGACTGGTTGTGGCCTATATGGTTCCTGATATTGCTATTGTGGTCTATAATATGGCTATTGATATTGATTCTGATACCTACCCTATGGATAAGGTTGTTGATAATTCTGTCTAACAGCCTACCTGTTGTATGGACAATCTTGAGCCATATGGTTTGTGTATTTTCTCTCAATAGTGCAATATAGAGCATTATGGTTTCCTTGGGGCTGAGCCATCATTGGATAAAGATTAGCCATGTGGTCTCCTCCACAGTTGTAACATCGCTTCAATGAGGTGACCCTTGGTGTTTGTCTATTTTGAACTCCTAGCTTCTTGGCAACCTGCTCAGCTATCTCATCTATCTCTGTGGAGGTTCTGGAAGTATGACTAGTAGAACTGTTTGAATCCTTATAGAGATTGGATAGTCCTAACTCCTCACCCAAATTTTCTTCTATGTCAATACATATCCACACACACTCTTCTATGGATCTAGGCTCCTTCAGGTACACATATGATCTCAACTTTGTGCTTAGCAAGGCATCTAAAAACAAAGCCACTTGTTTGGATGGTGTGGGTAACTCACGAATAGGGCATCTTTCTATGTACTATCTGAACTATCTTCGTGCAAATCACACTGTTTCCTAAGGTGTCTGCTTGAAGCTATGGATCAAGGATGATGTCTTGTGCCTGATGCCACTCTTGGGAAATTCTACAATGAATTCCTCTAGCTGTTGACCTATGGTCCGATAATTGTGATTGTTTAGAGGTTGAAACCAAGCTAAGGCAATACCCTTGAGGGTCAAACCAAATGCCTCGAACTGGGTGAAAATGTCCTCGACCTGTTCAGCTCTTAACACTTGTTTGAACTTGGCCACATGGTCATAAGGGTCTCTGAACCCATCAAAATAGTTCTTCATTGCCTTAACCACTTGAGAGGGTCTAAGGGTTCTTGGGTGATCTCGAGGTCTAGGCAATGGAAAATCATGTTCATCTCTTTGATGCATATGTGCGCTATGTCTCTCCCTTTTAGGTCTTTCACCTTCCTGTCCTGATCTGTCTCTGCCCACAGTGTGTGCAAAGCTCCCCTCGGGTTTCTCTCTGGTTCTTTCCCATTGGGTTTCATGAACCTTGGATGATCCTACTCCTTGGAGACCATGGACAACACTAGATCTTGGAAAATTGATTCACCTTGCCAAGTGTATGCATGTCTATCATGCTCTGCCACCAAGAACATTCTCTCCGATCGTGATCTAGATAGAAAACTTTGCGTGGTGTGTTTGGATCCTTGAACTCATAGA
This sequence comes from Ceratopteris richardii, assembly GCA_020310875.1. NCBI lineage: Eukaryota > Viridiplantae > Streptophyta > Polypodiopsida > Polypodiales > Pteridaceae > Ceratopteris > Ceratopteris richardii. Next base: position 74,669,207 of record CM035431.1, on the reverse strand, counting down.
TGGTGACCATTCGACTAGGTTGATCTGGCTTGAACCTCCAAAAGGCTTCCTTTGTTTCTCTACTCAAGAATAGTTCTATGCTTTTGTTGTCTTGGGGAATTCATTCAAGAGTGATCACTCTATTTAAGACTAACTTACCTATGGGGATCTTGCGTTCTCGTCCTATGTCTCCTTTCTCTAGGTCTCCTATTTTGTTCTACGGAATGATATCTCCCAATTCATATGTCCTGTCTGGTAAGCTGGTAACCACATACATGGTTCCTTCCTTATCAATCTATGACCCCTCTTCGAACTTGACCACTGGATGTTCAAGTCCAAAGGGCTGATCGAGACTTTTGAGTTGGACAACTAATCATCTCAGGCCATCCTCATAGATGCATGCACCTAATTGGTTGGTCGTGATATACTCCAATTGGGTCTTATAGGGGCCTTCTGGTGTCTGTAAATAAGAAGTACCTGAGGTACATGTGGGTCTTTCCATGCTAAAAGACATTTCTGAGTCACTTGTTTCAAAACCTTGCATGTAGGGATTACCACTAAGTTGTTGTGTCCATGACCTAGCTGTATGGTTGACACTGGCCTCAGATGATCTAATGCTTTGTCTATCCTTGTCTAGTGTTTACCAGATCTCAGGTTCATAAGGTTTGTCTTCCAGACCCAAGGTTCTCTTATATTGCTAAAAATCCTTTGGAACTCCTTGGTTTCCTAGTCCCATGAGCTTTCAAACGAACCCAAAATCACAACAAACGGATTTTGTATGAGAAAGTTATGTCAGTTCAGGGTTCTTGGGGTTAAAACAGGGAAACACGATCTCTCGAAGTACCTCAGAACAGGCAATACGATACCTCTTTTTCCACCATACACGATACCACTATAGACGATACCACCTTAGAGGATACGATACCACCAAGGCGATACCAACTTCCACGATAAAGTACTGCTATCCAGATGATATGATACTAGAAGTGGCCACGATACGATACCTCTGATTGACACGATACGATACCAACCTCATGATACGATACTAGAATAGCTAACAATATGATACTTGATTGGCGATATGATACCAGTGAGTTCTCGGGATGATAAAATACCAATCTGTAAACGATAGGATACCTTGACTGACGTGATATGATACCTTCTAGGCGATACGATACCACTCGACCTCATGATACGATACTACTCTGACCGTGATACGATATTGCTTGTGCTACGCGATACGATACCACTGAACCGACAAGATACGATACCTCCTACTGGAGGATATGATACTGCAAGATGCATGATACGATACTACTTAAGCGCGATTGTGATACCTGGACTTGGCAATATGCAATACCTCAAGGAGGTGATATGATACTCAACAAGTATGGCGATACACAAGATTTTTGGTATCGCGATATCAAATCTCAACCGGACATGATACTTGGAGTTTTTGGAGGCAAATATGTGTACCTTAGGTTCTGCTTGTCACTCTTATGTGCATGTAGATGCAAAAACTCTCACCTATTCCACGATATTGCATTCACGATACCAGATGTAGGTAATCTTAGTCCGCATGATACCTCACTGAGTTTTTGATTTTTTAAGTGGATTTCAAGACTATTTGTGGAGCATTTCAGCTCTAAACACCCTCTATGCTTCTTGCTCGCAGCCAAAGGTGAAAAACGAGTTGAATGTACGGTCGAAAGTGAAGAAAATATGAGAATATGAAGGTGCGGGAAATGGTGGTCATATTGAAGATGGAGATGAAGAAAAACTGAGAAACTGAATTGAAAATGATGATTTTTTTACCTTTCAATGTCGGTACTCTATGTCTTACCATCACATGCTCGTCCTTCAAGCTCTCTCCCTCAAGCTCTCTCCCCGACAACAATGCCAAATTTGGTGTCACTCTAGCACAATGGCAAGTACCAATGCGAGGAGATTTACCTCATAAATGTCAATCTCTAGAGACTTGAGGACCGGTATGAAGATCGTGAGCAAGTGATGGCACAAGTGCGTGAGTGAAAGCACACAAGCATGCACACACATACACAAACATGTGCACAAGATAAGAGCAAAGAGTGGAACAATGGAAGATCTTTGATTATAAAAGAACTCTCTTACAAAGCTTAAATCTACAACAAGCTAACCTCAAAAATGAGCTCCCTAGCTCTTTTTATAGTTTTTTGAGCAGTTTTGGCCCTGTCCAGACCTAGTGTCTGACCTAGTTAAAAATTAGGTTCAGGGCTTATTTGGGGGCTCAAACGGAGTCTAAAAATTATGAAATCTGGCAGGGAGATACTTCTAATACTCCTCAAGCTCAAGGACTCCTTGGCTTGAAGAAAATGAAGTTACAAAAATGGAAAATGGTATTTACAATGGTTTTTGGTGATAAAAATCACTATTTTTATAGGGATTTCTTCTAAAACTTTGACATGTGCTTCTTGGAGCTCCCTACATGCTCCTTCTTCTTGTGTGTCCCCTTCCTTGATGTGCTTCTATGCTTGTGCTTGACCTTGATTGTCAACAACAAGGAGCTAACACTCATGTATAAGGAAGTGTCATGCTATGTGGAAAGAAATAAATTCACAAAATGAATCCCAAAGATTTGTGGAAAGTTTCAAACTTCTCCCTAGGTAGAGCTTTTGTCAAAAGGTTTGAAATATTATCTTATGTGCACACAGCCTAATTGATGTCTCTAGAAAATAAACTCTCCTTTACATAATGATAGTACACCTCAGTATCCTTTATGTGATCATGGAATAGATGGTTCCTGACAATTGCCAATGTGCTCTAGCTATCAATAAAGATGGATGTGGTAGGAGATTGATCAACACCCAAATCAACCAAAAGGAATTCGAGCCACACACACTCAACAATCACTCTAGAAACTACCTATTGTGGAAGGATGGTTCCCTCACAACAAATCAACTAAGGAGTCTAAGAGAACTAGCTAGCCAAGCTTACATTAGAGAGAGAGAGAGAGAAAGAGATACATATTTCCACCCAAGCAACCCCTCCAATATATTGCCCCAAGGCCAAGGGGGTAAGTCCATCTCAAGGGGACACGCATACCTTCCTGCACATGAGTTCCCAAGGTGATCACATGGTTTTATAGCTTAGGAAATCACACAAAATCACATGTCTTCTAAAAGAAGACTCTCCAAAACTAGCCAAAAAACTAT
>CM035431.1:74613537-74658537 GCA_020310875.1 Ceratopteris richardii | reverse complement strand
ACGAGCCAGGAAAACATTCATCAAGTACGTTAGTGTCCTATTTGGGAATAGTTACTCTAGGTTCTCTATGAATGGGTTTGTTTTTTAGTCTATTCGACCCTTTACATCTATTATAGAAGGGTGTCCTCTTCATCCCTTTTTTCCATAGAGAGTGATTCCCTTGGTTGGTTAGAGATTCTATGCATAGAGGATCTATCAAGCATATTTATGTTCCTTATGCTCCTTCCCATCTTGGCTTTCAATTGTTTGTTGATAGAACTAGTGTGCTTACAAATGCTCATGCTAACTCTCTTGCTTCTTTTTTGGATTGCCTAAATACATTTCCTTTAGCAAGTGGCTCAAAGTTAAACCACAAGAAAATTGGTTTTAAGTCCTCTAACAATGAGGTTGTTGAATGTGTTTCTAACATTAGTTTTGAAGCCATTAAAGAAGGGGAAATTTTCAGGCTTCTTGGTATTCCTATGGATTTTAATGTATCCGCAACCAAAGGTAGGAATGGGTTATGAATAAGCTTAGAGCTAAGAACTTTAAATGGTATGATTTCCAAAACTCTTATTCACATAAATTTGTTTTTGAACCACTACATCTTGATCTCCCTCATACTTACTATTTAGCATGTTGGATTTCTTCTAAAAACTAGTTGATGTAGATCATTGATTTGGCAAGAAGATCCTTGTGGGTTGGAACTTCTTAAATTAATGAAATCCCCAAAGTTCCTTGGCAAAATTGTTTGTTTCCTAAGAGTGATGATGGACTTGATATTCATTATCCCACAAAAATAGCCAAAAATATGGATGTTAATTGGATTTTCACATCTCTTACTTCTAAGGATTTTTGTTCTTTTCTTATTAAGAGGAAAACTCAACTCTTTTGTCTAACGAATTACAAAGCTTGGAAAAAAATAGCCTATAGGATATCATTGCTTCACGTCACTTTTTCTTTGTCATTGGTAGTAATCTTTCTTGTAGAATGTGATTGGCATGGATGAACGTAAAATAAGTCTATAACCCTAAAGTTGATTTCACTAATAATTTGAACTTTTTCCTCATGAGTCAGTTTGTAGTGATTGGCTCTCACTGTGCAATAATTTTTCCTTGTCGATTAAAGAGCTTCAAAGAGGGTTTGAGGAATTGGAGTTGCTTCTTTCATAATCATGAACTTGGAATCTGATAGAAACTTCCTTTGATTGATCAATCTCTCCCTTGCTTGTAAATAGGTCCTCATAAATCACAAGGAGATCTTGAAGCAAAATCATGGTTACTATTATAAAAAAGAATTGGAGCCTAGTGATGTTATGGATGACATGCTTATACAATTCAAAGATCATCATGGATCAATCTCTTAAATTTTGAATAAGCGGAACCATAGATAGAAGGTGCAATAAGCTTGCAACCAATGGAGAGCTTTCCCCATGTGCATTAAGCATTCTTACCTTTAGCAAATCATAATCCACAATGGACCATGGATCAAAATTAATGCAAGGAAAACTAAAGTTCATGAAGGCTCATTGTTGAGTCGGTCAAAGTGGTGACTTGGCAAATCGCTGCACAAGTGGCCAAGGACATGGATGCATAGGTAGTGCACAAGTGGTTTGCCCACAATTGTCTTGTAGGAAAAGTTCAATGTAGGTTGGAAAGAGGTCTCTATGAAAGTTTTTAAGGGGTTTAGAAGTGTTATGGAAGGTCCACATGAACCCTCCCTTATGCGCACATTTTTAGAAACTAAGATAAAAAATAGGTATTGAAGGAGATAGGAAAGAGCTTATGTGTGGCCTACCATTTAAATTTTTGTTTTCCATAAATTCACTACAAGAAAAAAAAAGGGGAGTCATTGGTCTTTACATGAGAAGGTTTTTTGGACAAAAAGGAAGCATCAAGATAGACAAATAGTTGGGAACTAAAGTGACGTACATAAGGGAAATCAACACCATATAGGGAATTCTTGAAGATAGACTAAGGTAGCAAGAGCATACACTACACTGTGAGAGTAAGAGAGAGCGACACACACACACACACTTAGTGCACAGAGAGACAAATTGTGCAAAGAGAGAGACAAAGCATGAAAAGAAGGTGACAATGTATGCAGAGAGAGTGCACATAGAGGAACTGAAGTGGGACAAAGTATCATCAAGGAGGTGTTGCACATCAATAGTATATGTGACCAAGCCTTCAAAGGCGTATTGGAGCTTGAGTGCAAGGAGTGCACAAGGGCAAGCTACTCAACAAGGTGAAGGATCGGCACAAAGGCTGAGTGTACAAGTAATTGTTATAGTTTGTGTACTTTTGTGTGTACTTTTTTGTCTTAGAAGGGTTAGCCACAAAGAGCATTTTCTCTTGGTCTAGATAGGGCTATTGTAATCTTTTATACTAATCAAGGCACAAATGCTTTTGGTGAAGCCTTTGTTTCTTCTTCTTGTCCACTTTTCTCCTATAAACATTAAAGCCCCTTTCAACTAAAGGTTCCCCCAACAAAATTTGGCATGCCTAGTGGGACAAGGCTATTTGAGCATAGGAGAGTCACAATTACAAAGTGAAGAAGAAATGCAAAGGTGTCGATAGTGTAATTGAAGAGGTAACTTTTTCTTTTCCTTGGAATTCAACTTAAGCCTAAGGAATAGGATGCACAGCTCATGACCGCAACTCGGTCACAAAATTTAGGAGTTTCTTTCAAAAAAACAAGAAGTAAAGTCACTCATAGGTCAATAATTCCTCTTTCATCCAGATCATCAATAGAAAACATGGCAAGTCAAGTAGACTAGAAAATTTTCTTTCTCGATTGAATTTCAAATTTTCTTCCTTGAGAGGATAAGCACATAAAGATCATGATGAGCATGTCAAGAAATTGTTATCCCTATGTAAAACAAGGGGGTTAATGGGAGGAGAATATGTTTTTCTAATCCTTTTCCAGCAACATTTGAAAGTCAAGTAGGAAAAATGGTTTAGAAAATTTATTGACAACCATTTTGCTACTTGGGACTTAATGAAGGATGAATTCAAAGCACAGTTTCAACAAGGGATGGCATAGTAGAAATCATCATTGAAGAATTAGAGAACTTACGAGTGAGCATAGGGGAGACATTCCTGAATTTGTTACTCGAGACAAAGCCCTTATGGCTAAACTACCAGATCCTCCCCATCATTTTTTGTTAAAAAGTGGCTTTCTAAACCACTTTCAGTCTCCACAATGTGCAAGATCAAGGAATTGGTGCTCCCGACAATAACTATTGACTAGTTCATTACCACAGAAACAAGGTTGGAGAAAATTTGACACCAATATGGAATTGGATCTTCTAGTCTACCATATCATGTGGAACTTGAAGAACCAGTAGTGGAACAGATCATGAACACATGCTAGAACAGTTCCTTTGTGCAAAGAGTCCATCATTTGTGGAATTACCACCAAAGACTACTCAAAGTATAGCTTGCAAAGTATCCACCATACATTTCCAACTTGCAAAGAAACTCGGCTTATAGGATAAAGAGTTTCATGGTAAAGATGAGGAGTTGAGGAGATTGTTGCATGAAGCAAAAAGTGCTCATGACCCTATTGTACTTCAAAAAACACGTGGTTGTCCACGAAATATATCACAACTTTAGGCCATGATTTATGAACAAACACATACTTTGGAGTTATACAGAGATGACAATGAAGCTCTATACAATCAAGTGAATGATCTACAAAGAGCATAGTATCATCAGCCTTCTACTATCCCTAGAAATGAAGCTATTTCACCAACACCACATCAGTCCCCTCAAAATGAGCATGCTTCACCTACTCTATCAGATTTGGAGTAACTACTGAAGGATGATGATCCCATGTTTCCTACATAGTTGGAGTTTAGAGAGTGTTGACCCTTTGAGAATCAACAAACATGGAGTAAAGAACTATATATACAAGGTATGCATGAAAGTCGTTTTGAATTTGAGAAAGAAAATGTGTCTAGTAGATTGGCAAAGGTACTTACAGCCAAGAAAGCAATACATATTTTGTACTTGATGCCAACCCCATTCATTCTCATGAAAGAGCAAATAAGGTAGTACCTCACACATAGAGGTGGCAAGGCACCATTGATAACTTGCTCTATGATGCACAAGACCTTGCACAATTTCCACACAATGTGTATGGTGCTTCTTGGTAGAAGGAATCTCTAGCAGAAACCCTAATTACCATGAACATCTTGTAAGACAATAGTTACGCAATATAACACAGGAGTAGTAGCAGAGAAGATAACAGATATAGGAGAATCTCAACAATTTTCTACTAACAACAAGTACAAAGATGATGGTGTTGTCCACCCGTGCGCCCTCAAGGTAGGGCTCAAATGGTGATCTAGACAACTCTAGATAGGGAGATACAAGGTAGAGGTATGTTGGCTCAATTCGATGTCTCAAGTAGTGCAGAAGTCATGTACATATATGATCATGGGTGGCCTTCCATGGATAGCTATACATGGGTGCTAGAGCATGGGCGGCCACCGCCTGCGTAATTACCATACATGGCTTAGGCCGGTTGAACCGATCTAACAAATATAAATGATTTCTAGACTGCGAAAGGGAATATTCCATGGAATATTCCCTTTACCGTCGCGCTGAGGCATTGCCCTTGGACCCCCACTAGGGGGCCCACTGGCCCCCTCGGACCCCCCAGCCAGGGGGCTTGCTGGCCCCCTTTGACCCCCGAGCTGGGGCTACTCACCGCTGCCCCGGACCCCACAATTGGGGACCCTGGTAACTCCCTTTCCTTACAATACCTTACATGGTCCAATATGACCTTAATCCAACATGCAAGTTGGGATTCCCATCAATTGGGTAATGCATGCTTGGCTTCTCCTCATAATGGGGGCCTTACAAATTGTGCATACAATCATGAGGGGTAGACATTGATCATATACTAACACCCCCCCTCAATGTTTACCGATGATAAATCAAGTAGGTCTCGGTCCTATGCCTATCTGTTGAAGATGCCTCTTGAGCTGCTCTCTTCCAAGTGCTTTAGTGAATATATCAGCACAATTTGCCTCTATTGGGCAATATTCTAGCTCCACAATTTCATCTTCAATTAGCTCACGAATGTAATGGTACTGTACTTCTATGTGCTTGGTGCGAGCATGAAATACTGGGTTCTTTGCAATAGCCATACAACTTTATCACACTTGAGTGCAGTCGCCATATTTGATGGAAAGCCTAGATCTGCAAGAATTCTCCTTAACCAGACTACCTCACAAGAAGCAAAACAAGCTGCTTTGTACTCTGCTTCAGTGGAGGAGAGTGCGAGAGTTGGTTGCTTCCTACTTACCCAAGAAAATATTCTTGAACCAAGTGAGAAACAATATCCAGAAACTAATTTTCTAGAATCACAATCTCTAGCCCAATCTGAATCACAATATCAGGCATGTTATCATCCATAGATAGCTTATGATTTACCTCCATAGGTGTGCTAGTTGGTTTGCAGTCCATCATTCCAAATGCCTTGAGAATTTCTTTGGCATATTTTTGTTGTGAGATAAAAATGCCATCCTTCCTTTGCCATACTTCAATTCCCAGACAAAAATGGAGTAGATCTAAGTCTGTCATTTCAAACTCCCCAAGCTGTGAAAAACCCTGTGCAATTAATCTTGCCTTATACTTTTCTAATGCTCCATCTACTTTATACTTAGCTTTCCAAATCCATTTAGTACCTATTACCTTCTTCTTTGGTGGCAAGTCGGCTAGATCCCATGTATCATTTTTAGTATACTTTCATACTCAGACTGAATTGCCGCTCTCCAACCTGGATCATTAAGGGCTTCTTCAATGGTGGTAGGTTCGTTTATTGATCCCATGATATCTGCCATTAGATCCATTAACAATGTGTTCTGAGGCTCTTCTTTGCTCCTCTATTCTCTTTTATCTTTGTAATCCATCCAAGGATGATTCTAGTACATTGACATGTGGATTGTGATCATCAAAGAGTTGTTGTGCCCACTTCGGTAGTGGCTTACGCTCTACAGCTACAACTGGTTGGATTTTTATTGAGGAAATTTCTCCATCATATGTTTCCTCCTCCTCAACTTTAACCTGTCTTTTGATAGGCACAAGGTGAGATATTTCTCCGTTTGATGAGAATGTAGATTGACCTTTATCTTCTACTAAGTGTGGTCGTTCATCAAACACCACATCTTGGCTAACAAAAGTCTTCCTTGCCTCAAGATCCCACAACCTGTATGCTTTAGAATCTTTACTATATCCTAGGAAGACACACTTTTTGCTTTTTGAATCCAACTTTGATCTTGTTGAATCAGGAATATGTGCATAACAGAAACAACCAAAAATTTTGAAATGCAAAATTGAAGGCTTTTTACCAAAATATGCTTCTTGAGGAGTCATCCCCTTCAGTGCTTTTGTGTAGCTTCGATTGAGGATGTAGACTACTGTATTGACTGCTTCTACCTAGAATGAATCAGGCATGTCTTGAGCCTTTAACATACACTGTACTGTTCCTACGCTCAACAACGCCATTTTGTTGAGGTGTATGAGCTGTGGTAAGTTGCCTTTTCACACCATGCTCCTTACAATAATTATTGAATTTTGTTGACAAGAATTCACCTCCTCTATCTGTTCTCAATTTCTTCAGTTTCCTTCATGATTCATTTTCCACATACTTATGCCACATTTTAAATTTTTCAAAAGCATCAGCCTTCTCTCGAATGAAATAAACCCACATCTTTCTACTATAATCGTCGACTAATAGCAGAAAGTAGAAAGATCCTCCTAAAGCAGGTGTAGACATTTACTGCAGAGATCAGCATGTACCAACTTCATAGGAGCTTGAGATCGATTGCTGGTCTCTCTTGGAAATGCCTTTTGTTGTTGCTTGCCCGTCATACAAGCTTCACAAGTTCTTGCAACTCTAAAAATGTAGGCAAATGAGCAACCATCCCTGTTCTTTGCATCTCCTTCAAAACTGCAAATCCGAGATGCCCAAATCGGGGTGCCATAACCTGCATACATCTTTATCTTCTATAGTAGTTAAGGCACTTAGCTCATACAAGTCATCATGTCTTATGCCTTTACCTACTACATTACCTCATGAATCCATGATTTCTGCACCACTATTATTGACGTGAACTTCGAGTCCACGATCTGTTATTGCAGAAACTGACAACAAATTTCTTTTAAGTGTAGGTACATAGAGAACATCGGATAACTTTTTCTCAACACCTAGAGAAGTGATAAAAGAGATGGTTCCAGTTCCTTCCGCTGGACACTTGGAGTCATTTCCCACCACTACATTGATGGATTCCTGCAGAGGCACTAGGGAACTATACCAATCCTTTTTACTGGTCATATGGCGAGAAGCTCCACTATCTAAAATCCATGGTTCATCAACACGAGCTTGAGCAGATGAGCATACCTCTTCAACTAAAATGATGCTTGAAGAAAGAACCGCTTGTTAGATATTTTCCTAAAATCATATCCTGAATGTTGGCCTTCTTCCTAAAATGATGCTTGAAGAAAGCGATGTCATGGATTCCAATGAAACTTCTATTTAGGGAGTCAAATGTGAAGTCATAGATGTGGCTTGTAGAGCACCATGGCTCCCATAGCACTCTGGATTCCAGATGAAATACATGTTGATATTATAGACAATATATCTCTTCTCAGTTATTCTCCGTCTTTCTCTCTCTATCAATATGAAGCATTGGTATGAGAAATTCTTTGAAGGAGCTTGTCACATATGAAGAAGTTCATAGAGAAACCATTATGAGGAGAACATGAGATATGTATATCTTATTTCTTATTTGATATGAAGTGACTAAAGTCTTTGATATATGCTTTATGGAGATCGCATTTTTTATATGATGTGAAGTGTTGCTGAAGTTAAGGAAAATGTATTGATATGATGTGATAGGAGTCGAGAATTGCATTCAAAGGTAAATGTCTTTATTCTCTACATTCAGCATGAAGTTATGATTCAGCATATACATAGCTCATGGTTATGTGAAGTCTCACAAATATGTGATGAGCAGGCTACTAGGGATCATTGCGTAGTGTTGCATATGGTAAATGATGCATGATAATCGGATGAAATGATGCTACATATATGATATAACTATATTTTTAAGGTAAAGAATTGTATATCGGTACGTCTATGGAGGAACACTCTTATAGAGGCATCAAGAATCTCACATAATATGCTCACGATATTAAAGTGCTTCCTTATGTCATAAATGATCTTAAATGTAAATGATTAACTTCATGTATTGATGTTGAGTAATTTGCAGTATATTATATCATGTTTGAAGAACAGGATGTGCAAGTTATTATGCCTGACTCTATTGAGATATATGCAGAGTTTGAATTAGCACGGGATATGCTTTGTGAGTGGAATTTAAAAATATGAGATGCTGTGTTTTTATGCTATCATAGGTTCTAGAAAATGGCTTGATTTACAAAATAACATGTTTTTATATATGATACATATCATGGAATGAAATGCATATGTTCAGGTTGCGAAATGGCTGTTCTTTTATCATGGTTGCTAGATATTCAAAGAGATAGAGTATGATAATTGTCTTATTGTTCATATGTAAATAAAAAGCATGGGTAATCAGATCTTGATCATATAACTTCGGATATTGTTGTGATAAGTATCACATCACATTGAGGGTTTCTTATGGGGGTTTTTGTATGAAGAATATAGAGATTGTGTGAAAGGTACTCATATAAATATGTACACATTGAGGGTTTCTTATGGGGTTTTTTGTATGAAGAATATACAGATTGTGTGAAAGGTACTCATATAAATATGTAAGTGACTGTTCCTATGAAATCTCGAGAGGAAAATTATGGAATGAGAATCATCCTTGTGAGACTTGGAAATAAGTGTTATGCTGTTCTAAGTGAATAAGTGATTGATTCCATGTACTCCAAGTAGAACATAATGATAATGGATCTTATGGAAGCATAAATTATTAAGATAATGACACCCGACGAAATATATTTCTCTTTAGTTGATGTATGAATCATTTGGTATAAAAATGTTCTAAAGATCTTATATCAATGTGATGCTTATGGTGATAGTCTATGTATGAATTTGTGTGGTAATGATGCATTAAAGTTGTGGCTTTGCACTAAAAAGCCAAAGGGGACTATAGAGAATTAAAAAAAAAAAAGGAAGAGAATTAAAGTCCTCATTTCGATCATGTTGGGTAATCGGCCTACTATCTTTTGCATGTGCCATCGATATTGCTTATACCAATAGTCATATCAAAGCCATAGTGCTCTAGTAAGTTTTCAAAACTTTCTCTGATCCATTCTTATTTTTTCTTAGATATTTGCTGATCCATATCACACGACACCCTTTTGACTTCAATTTTCTTTTCGATGATACATAAAAACCAATTCGAAAAATTGTAAGTAGTTCTTTTTAAATCGGAACATGATAGAAGTTTGTTGTTCTACATAAAATATTTCATTTCTCCATATATAATGATTCTAGTGAAAAACAGAAGTACGTTCAAATGCTTGAAGTATGGATGTTTATTGAATGAATAAAAATGAATCTTTTTTTCTTCTAAATAACAATGTTTTTTATCCTCTTCCCATGTGAAGTTGATGTAAATAAAAATTTTATTGCTAACGTTCTCATTATAAGTGTGAGAGTATGTACAAACAAGTGTAAACATGATTCACCGGACTTTGTGTGAAGCACCCTCCACCATCATTTGGAACCGGTAGTTGGAGTTGATTTGCCCCATTGTGTGAGCCTTCATGACAACGGAGCATGGTAGCTACTTCACACATTGGAGCATATGAGCTGAAATTGCTACTCAACTGTTTGCAATATGCATGCACCTCTAGAATTACCTACAGTGATACAAAGAGAGAGACAAAAAGAGAGAGAGAGAGAGAGGGAGAGAGGAAAGAAGAGAGAGGCATCATTCTCTAGCACCCTTATCTTTTGAGCAACACGGCTACAGGGAATTTAGGTTTTCTTCACTTTGAGATCATTCCTTATTTCAGTGAGATTACTTCCTAATGTCTTTTTGCACCTCTTATGATCCTCACATACTTTTGAGGCTAGTAGCATTTCTATCCTTACAAAATCCTTCCTCTCTTATGCCTCTCAGGGGTCAATTTCTTCTCCATGACTTAGTTCACTCACAGAATGTGAACCAAGCCTCTTAAAGAATTTCACATTGACACCTATGAAGGATCGTATGAGTTCTAGTCTTGTTACATGACATACCTCTAGTGGAATATGATATGCCTTTTTTGTAAAACATTTTGTAACACCAAAGTACCCATCATTGTGTTTCCTAGTATTGGCACTATTTTTCTTCCCAAAGGTTTAACCCTCTTGCAACTCCAATTAGTATAATAAAACCTTTGTGTATGTGTGTGTGTGCTTAGGAGGGCTACTCTAAGCCCCCACGGGTGTCAAAGTGTTTGTAGGGATACTCTAAGCCCCGAAGGCTACAAAAATGTTCATAAGTCTATTCTAAGCCCCCTCCTCCCCCCTTGCAATTTTTGGTGTAGATTTTGAAAATTTTTTTGCAAGTGTGGTGAATTATTTTTGAGGTTTTATCTTCTTCAAGGACGACAATCTCTACCATTTTGAATGAAACTTCATTGTGTAAGTTGTACTTCTCACCATTCAGATTTATGTTCATGCCCAAGGATGAAAGGATGAATGGAACAAACTACAATCTTTGGAAGGACACTATTAAGTAATAATTATACATAAACTTATTGTATGAATTTATAGATGCTATAGAACCTGAGCCTCATAAAGATAATGAATTGGCTACATGGAATGTTTGGAATGTAAAAGAGAGTGATCCCTACGAGAACTATTGCTATCTTGTGATGAGTTAATGAAAAAGGCATATTACTTCATGCAAAACTTCTCATGAGGCTTGAAAGATACTTTAGAATATTGTATGAGGATAAGAATGTTATAACTTATGGAATATGTTGAACAATGCATTGTTGGAGTGTAACATGGAATATGTTGAACAATGCATTGTTGGAGTATAACATGGAATATGTTGAACAATGCATTGTTGGAGTGTTAAATTATTATTGAACAATGCATTGTTAGAGTGTTAAATTATTAATGTATTAATGTGTTTTTGATGTTTTTGATATAGCAGCTGAAGGTTCCAGAGGAGCGCGCAAGGCGTGAAAGGGCGGATATCAATAATCCAAATAATTATTATTTAGCTTGTAAATAAACCCTCATAGAAGGTTCTATTGTTAGAAATAGTTAGAAAAGTAATGGTTAGAATAAGGGTCGTTGTAGACCGCAGTTTGTGTTATTGAAAGCAATGGCTTTCTGTAAAAGTTACCAACTTTTAGTTTCACGCTTGCTTTTCAAAGCCGCTCTCATGTAACCACTCTTTTCGACGTAATCAAAAGTCCTATAAATAGATGCACTCTGTGGACTGTCGAAACAGAGTGCATGGGGGGAGATTGCACCCAATCTTGCGTTTTGTATAGTCTCTTGTTTCATCTATTCTTCTGTGTGTTTTCTACGTTTGTAACCTCTGTTTGCGCGTGAGCAAGATCCTGACAACAGTGGTATGAGAGCTCTACACGCGTCAATACGGAGGGTTCTGTTTCCGTTTCTGTTTCCGTTTCCATTTCTGTTTTCATTTCCTGATCCGGTTTTGGTTCCGGTTCCGATTTCTGTTTCTGTTTCTGTTCCAGAACCAGAACCTACGTTTTCACCTATGTTCCGTTTCGATTTTTGTTTGTTGTTCCGATTCCGGTTTCTATTTCTGTTTCTGTTCCAGAACCAGAACCTACGTTTTCACCTACGTTTGCTCCTACGTTTACACCTTCCGTTGACTAAGGCAAAGAACTTAGGCAATACATTGGCAACATTGGCACCCAAGGCTCCCTTGGTGACCGTTGGCTACGCGCGAGGCAATTTTTAATTTTGAGTGGCAATGGAGAGTTTGAGATTCCCTAAGGTAGGAGGATTTGAACCTAGAACCTCCTACTTACAAGGGAAGTACCTTTACCACTACACTCTTTCTTGGTGTTGACACTCAAGTTCTCTCCTCTTATATTTAACATAACTTTCAGTTTTTCTTACTTTTCAAGGCGGCATGCCACAACGCGATGTGGCGCGTCTCAGGGTACATCCTGTCAGGGTACACTTCTCAGGTTACATCCAGACAGGGTACATCCTGTTAGGGTACATCCTGTTAGGGTACATCAAGGTACATCCAGACAGGGTACTTTTCTGCTAGGGTACATTCCCTGAAAGTACATCCCGAGAGGAAAGCACTAGCTTAAGGGTCCAAGAGCACCATGGAGGATTACAGTAATTCACCTCTACCTGAGGCAACACTTGAACAACAACTAGAGCTTTTGAGGCATGAGCTTCGAGGAGCTTAGAACGAGATCAGGCAACGTGATGAAGTCCTCCAAAAGATACAAACTGAGGCAAACAACCTTACGATAGTAGTTGGTTTGGAGGTGGGAATCCAAGCTAAGCTTCACACCCTATGACCTATAATCCTCAATGAAGCTATATCATGTGCCTATGATGCAGAAAAAGAATTCCATTCCATAACCAAGTCACGTAGACTACAACAATTGTGCCAACGGACACTTTATGTTAAACCTACATTTCCTATGAAGCGTACTTTTAATGCCCCATCTTACCCTAGTTTTCCTCATCCTCCACAATCCAACTACTCAACTCCACCTATTGCTTCATCTCTCCAACCAACCAAACCACCTACGCTTCAAACTTCAACAGTGGATGCCCAATAGAAGCGACCACGAATCACTTGCTAGAATTGTGGTTACCTGATTTTTCACAACCCTTTCATGTCGTTACTGATGCTAGTGGTCCAGGAATAGGTTCAGTTTTAATGCAAAATGACCATCCCATTGCATTTGAGAGTAGGAAGCTTAAGCCCTCAGAAAAGAATTATAGTACATATGATAAAGAATTGCTAGCAGTTGTGCATGCTCTACGAATTTGGAAACACTATCTTATGGGCTCTGAGGTCTTAATCAAAACCAATTAACAGGCTATTACGCATTTATTAAGTCAACCTTTAATCTCTGATAGGCATCTTAAATGGGCATCATTCATTCAAAATTTCCAACCCATGATACAATATCAGCCTGGTAAAGCTAATGTTGTAGCTGATGCTCTTAGCCGTTTTCCTTCGCATTCTGTTGTTTTGAATAATATTTCTGCCATCCAAATACATTCTTTTCAAGAAATGGTTTCCACTTATGCATCTGATTTGTATTTTTCACGTGCATGGCATGACTCTAACAATGGTGCATCTTTATCTGATGAACATTATACATTTCATAATGGTTTTCTTTATTTTTCAACATAGCTTGTGCATAACCCAAGCTTTTAAAGATTTTGTCATTAAAGAAATGCATGAACCATCTTACATGGGTCATAGAGGCATACAGAGCACCATTTCTACTTGCAAAGATTTCTTCTTTTGGCTACACATGGAAAAAGATATTGCACATTATGTTTCTCAATGCATTGTATGTCAGCGTGTCAAACGTCATCATGGTAAACCATTTGGATTATTAATGCCACTTCCCATTCCAAATGAACCATGGGAACAAATCTCTATGGATTTTATCACAGGTCTTCCCATCACTTCATCACATAATGATATGATTTGGACAATAGTTGATAGGTTTAGTAAATACGCATATTTCATTCCATGTAGAAAAACTTTGATTGCACCTCAGGCTGCAAAATTATTCATTAAATGCATTTTCCCACGTCATGGATTTACTAAATTAATATTATCTGATTGCGATGTTAGATTTTGTAATCATTTTTGGGTTGCCTTATTTCATCATTTTGGTTCTAAAATAGATTTTAGTTCTGCATTTCATCTTGAAAGTAATGGACAAAGTGAGGCTACAAACAATACAATTCTTGATATATTGCGTTGTTATTCATTAGATAATCCTGGTAACTGGGATGAAAAGTTGTCATTGCTTCAATTTGCTTACAATAACACTGCACACACCACTATAGGTCGTGCACCTTTTAAAATTGTTTTTGGTAAAAAGCTTCCCACTCCCATGTCCCTCACCCAAACCGACATTCTGATGGCTGATTCTATTGCTCAAGATCACGTTTCTATACTTCATAATGTTCACGAGCACATTAGGAAAAGTCAAGAGCGATATACATGTAATATCAATACTAAACGATTAGCCAAGGAATTCAAGGAAAATGATTTTGTATGGTTGCATATCATTAAATGACGTCTCAAAAATATTTTGCAGCATCCTAAAATTAAACTTTCACCACGCTATTATGGACCGTTGTGGAGGTGATCGCAATCCGGGTGGATCGGGTCCGGTCGTGGCACACACAAGGTGTATGAAGCTAATGAATGTTGGAAGGTTTAAAGATGTGAAGGTGAAATTAATGTTGAGTATGGAGAAGAGAGAGATGTTGAAATAATTATGGGAATGGGAATGTAGGAGTGCAAGTTAGATTTATGAACATGAATGATAAGAATGAAAGAGAACCATACATACAAATGAAATTTGGAAGGAAGAATGGTCCATTGAAGGAGCTTCTTAAACACTTCCTAATTCCAATCCATATGCATAGTCTTCTTTGGATGATATGTATGCATGACGAGAATAGATGGAATCCTTTCACATAAATCAGTTTCGAAAGGAAGAATGGTCCAATATTGGAGCTTCTTATACACTTTCAGAAACTAATAAATATGTATGGATTTGTATGGATTATATGCATGCAAGTGAATTATGATGATGGATTTTACTCACAAGCTCAAAGAAACATCCTCACTGGTTCAACGCAATACTGCGGAGCCTTCTCACACATAGAAGAAATAGAAGACATGTAAAAATACTTAAGAGACTGAGAGAGGAGACAAGAGACAAGTGACAAGTGACATGAATTAAAAGGATTTGAATTAAGTTACATGTAAAATATCGTCGTGGTACGTCATGCTAAGCAGTCTACTGATCAAAGGTGGTTCCGACCCTCAAACCATGACAGTTCAACCGAGTGTCACACGTAAGAAGGTGAGTTCCACTCCAGTGACCCTATGTCTGTCTAGGCTCGTAACGTCTAACTAAAGAAGTCTAAGACTCATTAAAATCAGCTCTAACTCACTCACACGCTCCACCGAGGGTGAGTCAAGATAGAGATGCTGGTTTCAAGAGCCTATCCTAGATTGGAGTTCTAACTTAAATTTGAAACTAGGTTCTATACTCATACTAGCTCACCTTGGATCCTCACTCGCTCAACCGAGGGTGATCGTCTCAAGGAAACCGTAAGCTAGCATGAGCCCTATGGATGCCTAACAATGATGCTCTAGGAGTTTGGAGGGGGGTTTATATAGTTTTTTGAATGAATTTGGGCCCTTGGATCTAGAGAAATCAACTCTCAACTCTAGGATCACTACTTTCGATTACAACCATTTGATTAATCAAATCAATGGCTTGGAATTGTTCTTTCTATCAAATCTAGTGTAAAGGAGTGAAATTTAGGCGCCCTCATTCTCCACCATTGGATCTGGGGATGATCTGGACCGTCGGATCAGTGCTGACATCAATTCGGATAAGATAAGCCATATTTTTGGAGAAATGCTGCATTATTGATCTTTGATTGTAAAAAAGGTCTTCTTTTATGGAAAAAATTCGTGGATCCTCCTTCCTTTATGCTTTAGTGCATCTCCACCCTTGAATATGAGCTCATCTTGACCGTACAACATGGTTCAATCATATTTTGACATGTGGCAGACATTCAAGCCTTCAATTTTCTTATTCTAGAAAATTGCGGTGACCTTGAAAACTGGACTTTGTGCTCTTTGACCCTCCAAAAAGTCTTTGATGAAGATGAAACATTGTAGGACTATGTTTCCAAAGATCTCCTTCAGGAATATGCAGAAATAACTCCCATCTGAATCTCCCTTGTACAAGTTTGACTACATTTGGAAGCTTGCAAGGTGGCATTAAGGTCTCTAGGAAGCTCTGATGGCCTTGAAAATTTGTACAAATATGTAGCCACATATGATCTTTATACATGCCAAACCATATGGCTAACATAAATTTCTATACAAGAATTTGTAGGGTCAAACTAGAAAAAAATACATTTTTACAAAATGAACATAGCATATCAATGTGCTACAAAATCCATTTTCTGTTGAAATTTGGGCTATAGACTGCCTTTGACAATCTTTACAAGTATATGGATTTTCATCTAATTTGGTGACAATGAATTTTTTGCCCTAATTTCCCAACTTTGACCAGCTTTGACCAGCTTTGACCGCTACGATGGACTTTCTTGATTTCTTTGAAACTTTGTATGTGACCTTCCTTTGACATCCTTGATGCATCCTGGACTTCTCGGGGAATTCCGGCTACCTTCACCAAATATGTTTTTTGTAGGCCTTCACAAGTGAGAGAGGAGAGCAAATCTCGACGACATTCGCCCCCACTAAACCTGCGATTCCTTCGGAAGCGCCACTCTAGCATCTGTGAAAAACAAAATGTTCCAGGCATCAAATTCTTTTATAGGCAACATAAGAAAGATGGAAGGAAAATTGATTATATGCATGAATAAGTAGGTAACGTGACATGAAGCAAAATTTGCATGAAAGAAATAATTGAAACAGGCAACATGAATATGCATGAACAAATAGGCAACATATATGCAAATGAACAAGCAACATTGGCAACAAGAAAGAAAAAAAAACAAGCATCAATATGAAGTGGAAGTGGATGTATTGAGTCGTTTTAAGCATCAATTCCTCTCATCTTGAAGAAAATTTTGTACCTTTTTCATAAAGCAATCTACCTTAAATATGATTATAAACAAAGATTTAGGATTTTCAAGAGACATCTTTCATCTTTAGCTTATTTTAGATCAACTCCTTTCCTACATAAATATGAATATGCTCTTTCTCTAATAACATGCAAGGAAATCTAACTAAACTCCACTAATGCATAAATCTGCCTATATAGCCCGTGATTTATTCTACTATGCCTCTTTATCCTCCTTTGGCTTGCTCTTTTTTTTTTTTTTTTTGATGATGATGATGATTCGGCAACTTTATGGTTACGATCACTTTTTTGGGGTGGAAGAAAGTGTAAACTTCTTGGTAACATGTAGCATTTTTTTTTTTTTTTTTTTATTTTTTTTTTATGACGGGGAAAAATTAAACCCCGATACAAGGTACAACCATTTTTGATGACGGAGAACAGTCGTTTAAACTCCGATACAAGTGCTGTGAGATGGACTAAGGATGTAGAAACATGCAATAGCAGGAGATAGGATTTCAACAATTATGCTTTCGATACAGGATACATATGCATGTTTATATATGAAAGTCTTGTCACCAAAATAAACCTCCAAATCTACATGCCCTATCTTTCCACAATCCTAGATTATAATCAATTTCTTAGTAGATAAGTTACTACTTAAGATACAATTTTACACAAGTAGAGAAATCATCATTTGCCCTTTTTTGACTCAAGTGATGTGGATATGCAATGCAATGCAAAGACTAAAAAAAAAAACATGCATGAAACAAGCATGGAAAAAAAATAGAATGAACTTGAAAAAAAACAAAGCAACATGAACTTGAAAATTAATGATATATATATATATTTTTTTTTTATAACATGGATACTCCTGTTTATGAATCGGCCTCATTGTTGTCATCTTCTTCAATGTCCTCATCCAAAATGTACTCGTCATTATCACGCTTCTTGAATAACTTTATCCTTTTACCTGCAATCAAAGTTTTTAGTGCAACACCATTTAATTCACAAAGAGCATACGTACCATTGTTGTTGACTTTTGATACTATGTATGGCCCAAACCACCGTTGAGTGAGCTTTTTGCGTGCATCATATTGAGAGTCAAATGTACTATCATAAATGAGCACCCAATCTCCTACTTCAATTGGCTTAGGACGCAATCGATGAGTTTTATCAAAATAATGCTTGTTCTTCATTCTAGATTCTCTTAATTTTTCAACAGCATCATCAAGTCTTAATTTACCTTGTTCTAACTGTTTAATACGCAAACTCAAAAAATCATCAGTAGACATGTTTTCAGACCAAGGCAAATTTGACCATGCAGAAATATGAGACTGAATTGGAAACAATGGTTTTTGACAGTACATGAGTTCAGCAGGCATATATCCAGTAGTACGTGTGCATGTCATTCTATCTGCCCAAAGTGCAAAAGGTAAGAATTTAGGCCATTGTTTGATGTCACCGTTACATGCTTTAGATATGGCTTTCACAATAGGTGGATGCCCTCTCTCTATTTTACCATTGGCCTCTGGATTATATGCAGTGGTGAGAGACAAACGAATACCGTGACGCTCAAAGAACTCTTTAGCTTCTCTCGCATTTAACTCTCTACGATCGGCAACTACTTTCTCTATGTACCCAAAGCGACTTATGACATCTTCAAGCAAGAATTTGCAAACATTGGCAGTGGTCTTAGATCGTAGTGCACGTCCCTCTACATGATTAGTTAAGTCTTCTCTTGCAAGTACAATGTAACACATTTTGTCAATACCTTTAGGCATAGTTACAAGATCTACTACCCACTTGTAGTGAATACAAGGTGGATAAGTAGGATGCAACGGATCTCTATGTTTGACTGATGAATGAAGTTGACAAGTAGAACATGTAGAAACATAGCTACTAATGTCAACATACATCCTAGGCAAATAATAGGTACTTCTAATTTTTTCATATGTTCCAAAAAATCCTTTATGACCTGCCCATAATGTCTCATGCATTTCCTTCATTACTTGCAATTGAAGACCTCGTTTTCCTAGGACTCGTTGTGGATTCTTAACCTTACCCTTAGCATGTCTCCAAAGATAACCATTACATAGGAAAAAGTTATAAGCTCGTTTCCTAATGTTACGGAATCTATTCGTAGTCCAATTAGGTAATGGTTGTAGTGTACTCAGATACTTTCCTATGTCTCTCCATTCATTTTCGTACTCAGACTCATGAAATTGCTCATACTCATATATATGTGGAACATAGTCAATTAAGTTCACATTCTTTATTAGATCACTTTCAAGATCATCATCAAATCTAGCTCTCGATAACATATCAGCAACTGAGTTTGACTTACCTGAAATATGAACTAACTCAGGATTTATGAACTTAATATATGAGATCCATCTAAGCATGGCTATATCAGGAGATGAACAATTGGCTATCATTCCAATGAGAGGCAAACAATCAGTCAGACATTTGCACCAATGAAATATTCTTTGTCTATTTTCAAAGCTGTTACCATACCCCATAGTTCTCGTTTGATCTGTGGATATTTTCGTTGTGTTTCATGTAGAATTTTGGCACCAAACCTAATTGCATATCTATTCCCTTCACTATCGTCTTGACTTATGACCCAACCTATACCAATAGGACTAGTATCAACAGTCAATATAATAGGTTTGTTAGCAGAATAGTCTACACGCTTAAGGATGGGAGCTTCAAGCAATAATTTCTTCAGTTTACGCATAGCTTGAGTGTGTTTGTCAGTCCAAATAAATTTTCGTTTCTTCCTCAACAAGTCATAAATACAATCAGCAACATGAGCAAAGTGTGGGATCCAAATAACATAAAAGATACAAGCACCAAGAAATCTACGTACCTCACTCACGTTGTTATATGTTTCAGAAATCTTGCTAATGGCATCAACTTTTTGTGGGTATGGCTTTCGACCATAATGGCCACATAAATGTCCAACAATAAGCACCTCGTTGACACCAAAAACAGATTTCTCTATGGAAAATGTGAGACCTACCTCTTCAAATCGTTGAAATATTCTTTCACAATCAGAGATATGGTCAAGAACAAATTTACGACATCCAGATGAATCTAAAGTAATGTCCTTTACACGTTCCTCACTCCCTTTAATTGGAATATCATCAATGAATGGCATAGTTATATGAGGGATAAAATCATGTAAGACCTTATTCATAGCACTCATCATATGAGCCACATAATTAGTCGCTCCTTGAGGTAAAGTACACATTCGCACTAAGCCTAAAGGAGTTTTCATTGTGGTTATGTCACGACTGTCAATTGCTAACTGGAATTGGTCATATCCAGAATATAAATCACCCATTGAATAGATAGAATGTCCTGAAAATGATTCAGCAAACTCATCTACAATGGGTCCTGTTGCTACATTCCTTATGGTGACTTTATTGACGGGTTGGAGATCTTGAATAAAACGTAGTTTCCCATTCTTTTTAGGCACAGTGAACCATCTGTTTGAGTAAGGTGCAAAAGATGGCTCTAAAATTCTCATGTTTATCTTCTCCTTAAGTAGTTTCATTAGCTCAGGTAAGTGAGCCTTTGGAACAGGTATAGGACGAAGATTCCATGGAATATGTGGAATAGTAAAGATTATCATGGGTGCAACTAGCTTAGGATCTACACAACCAATCTCATGAGGATACATAGTAAAGGCTTTTCCATGGCTACGTATGACTCTCTCAAATTTATCTCTCTCTGCTGGCAAAAGAAAGTCATCATCTCTACCAATTTTCACCTGTTTGATTGTCTCATCCGTGAATGTATGTCCTATGTTTTTCTTATCCCGAAGAATTGGATCATTTTTCACATCAATAATTTTTTCATTACTTCCTTGAGGTAATGGTTGAGCTATGGGTTTGATTTTTTTGTCTACAGTTTTGTACTTTGTTTCAACTAAGGCATCATGTGTTTGGTTAAATTTTGAGCACTTGTCAACATTGAGAGCATACTCTTGGATTAGAGCATACTCATCAAGGGAAGAAATAAGAATAATATGGGAATTAGAATTTTGTTGAAGACATAACTCTAACTCCTCAAGAGTAGAGAAACAATGAGATGTCTCAATCACATGCTCAATGTTCTCATCATGTTCCATGATTTTGTTGTTTTTATAATTTTTTTGGCTTTTTTGGATAAAAGACTTGGACGATTGACTCTTATGAAGAAAATCTAATCTAGAATGTGGAAAACAAAGTGACAAACTATTGTACATGTTGGTTGGATGCGAGATGTCAAACCAATATCCACTGTTGTCTCGCTCAACAATGGATTCTATCCGAAATTTTGATCATATGTAGCTCCAAACATGAATCGAGGTGCACAATCACTACAAGCATGCTCGTGACCCTGAGTAACAATAGGTTTCTTTCTAATTGACAATCGATTCCTAGGATGATTCACTCCTACTGTCATGACTTGAAGTGATTGCATTCCATCCTTAGACTTAAATCTAGCATAGGTAGACCCATCATCCATGGCTTTAGTTTCCATACGACTCTCACAAATAAAGGGTTGACCTAAGAGAACTTCATAGGAGCAATTATCTTGAATAAAAAAGTGAAACTCTTCTGTGATTCCTCCTATGGATATGGGCATACTAGCACAAGCTCCATACAGGGTACCTACACCATTATCTGCAGTTCTCATACGCCATCCACAATCTTTATCTATGGGCCATCGAAACTTATCATAGACTTCTCTTGAAATCACATTGATTTCAGAGCCGGAATCTACTAATGCATTTACAGTGATAGTGTTCTTATCATTTCCTATTTTAACATGCATCTCTGATGTACCTCTAGACCAAAATGTTCTTTTAAAGTGACTTTCAGGATTGTTTTCATGATTTTCATGGTCAGGTTGAATAGGTCCTAAGAAATTTTTATTAACATTTACTTCATCATCATCAAAGTCCTCTTCATCAGATTCATCAAAGTTTAAGGCTTCATTCATAGCTTGATCTTGATCTAGAGAATCTTGCATCTCAGTATCTAGATTAAGCGGAAACCTCTTCCTTTTAATTAGGCCGATAAAGTTATCTTTAAAAACAGGCTTTGCAATAGAGAAAACTTGTTCTAAAGACATAGTCACTTGACTCTTAAGCAAAATGTCATCTAAAATCTCCATAGGATCTATTTTTCTCTCAATTTCTGAAATCAAGATGGCTTTAGGTTTTCTCTTTGGTTTCTTTTGTTTTTGCTCAGGGTCTTGTTTTTGTTCATGTTCTTGTGTTTGGTCTTCAGTTTGTTTTGATTGTTCTTGTTTATCTAAAGGCTTTGGTTCTGTTTTTCTTTGCTTTGTCTTCTTCCCTTTTTGTTTCTCCTCTTGTTTTTGTTCATTGGGTTGTGATTCTTGTTTTTTATCTTTAGATTGTGATGTTTCTCCCTGATCTATGATTGTTTCTATTCCCTCTGAGGTTTGTTTTCGAGTCACTCTTCTTTCACTAGGCTCAGCTTCATCTCTTTTTCGTTTTTCTTCTACATTGGATATGTGAGAAATAAGAGATTGATCTTCTATTGGTGATTCCCAAGCCGTTATTCTCCTAATCTCATCTCGTGCTCTTACTAAAGCCTCTATGGAAAAATCACCTTCCTTTGTGGGTTTACTTGATTTCACTTGTTCGTCAAGAGCTTCTAGTTTCACTCCTCTAGTTCCTACATCCGTTATGGTTATATTTTCATAGTGTTTTTTCATTCCTCCCTTACCATAATTTCCTTGCAAAGGTAGCCTAGATCGATAGTCACAGATTTTCTTGTCTATGTCTATTACTAGTCGTTGCTCCTTAGCAGCCTTCAATAATTCACAATCTCTCAAAAAGTGCTCTAACGAATCACACCAAGGACACCTACGAGGGCCACGCACAAAACCATTTTGATTTTGAGGATTTTGATTAACTTGTGGTGGGAAATTTTGAAATTGAGGATTTTGTTGATAAGGTATTGCTTGAACAGGATAATTAGGATTTTGAAAATGCAATTGATGTATTTGAGGAGCTTGGGGAGCAACATGTGGTACTTGAGGTGCAAGAGGAGCTTCCATATTATACGGTTGATGATTTTGAAAATTTTGATTTTGAGGATTTTGAAAAGCTATTTGAGAAGCTTGAGGATACATGTTTTGATACATTTGAGGATTTTGCACATGAGGATGAGGATTTTGCATTGAAGGATTATGCATTGGAGGAACTTGATATGCTTGAGTAGGAGCTATTTGTGGATTTTGATTGGTAGCTATAACATGTTGATTAGGCTCTTGAAAAGTCATTGGGTTCATTTGATTTTGGAAAGTTTTGGTGTAATTAGATTGTAAAGCATCTATAGTCTTGGCCAAATTGGATTGTGTAGCAATAAGACTTTCCATTTGCTTAGTGAGAATATCCACTTGAGATTGTTCAACTACACTTTTATTTGGCTCTACTTTAAAACCTTGAGTAGGCTCCATCATTTGAGGAATAGGAGTAGAGTCAAAAAGCATAGCATGGGATTGTTCTCTAAATTGCTCCTTAATTTGTGGAAGGCTAGCTTGAGGAAGACTAGTTTGCTCATAAAGCATGGATTGTCTTTGATGTCTATGGGCTACAGCCTCTACTACTTTACGCACTTTTTGCCAATTGTCAGTAAGACCATAGCGCTTATCTGGTTCTTCTAATCGCCGTTCAACTTCCCTACGAGTTTCAGGATGAAGAAGCTTAAGAAAATTGATCACAAGATCAGGTTCCAAAGTTATCTTATCCTCATCAGGAAGTTGTTCATAGCGTCTAATATACTCATTTTGTAAGTGAGTAATAGAGCTACTAGGCTTTGGAGAATTGACCCATCGTAAGAATCCATCTCGATTATGTTGGCTATAATCTTCAAGATAGAATTCTTTGAGCATCTCCTTTCTAAAATCACTCCAAGGAAGACTATCATATTGAGTGACACGGTTTATGATAGAGCTATCAACAATTCGTTCAAAGAATGATATCAAAAGATCTTCGGGAAGACCAAAAATCATAGCTTGCTCTTCAAACAAATCTAAGTAGCTTGTAATGTTGATGCCATTGAATTTTCCCTTCTCTCTCAACATAGAAGAGACTATTCTTTGGCCTTGTTTCTCAACAATAAGGGATTTGAATCCTTCCTCCATCTTATGTGAATAAGCAAGTGATGCACGATGCTCTAGATCTCTCACAAATGCGTTTACTTCACGACGAAGATGTGCACGATATTGTGAGAAATCCAGTGTAACACTCAAGAATGGTGATAATGATATGATGAGGATGAAAAATATGAAACAAAGGATATGGATCACAACCTCCCAACAAGATCAGAAGCAAATGCCACGAAGCGTTTCACGTCGGGTTCAAATGTGGAGGTGATCGCAATCCGGGTGGATCGGGTCCGGTCGTGGCACACACAGGGTGTATGAAGCTAATGAATGTTGGAAGGTTTAAAGATGTGAAGGTGAAATTAATGTTGAGTATGGAGAAGAGAGAGATGTTGAAATAATTATGGGAATGGGAATGTAGGAGTGCAAGTTAGATTTATGAACATGAATGATAAGAATGAAAGAGAACCATACATACAAATGAAATTTGGAAGGAAGAATGGTCCATTGAAGGAGCTTCTTAAACACTTCCTAATTCCAATCCATATGCATAGTCTTCTTTGGATGATATGTATGCATGATGAGAATAGATGGAATCCTTTCACATAAATCAGTTTCGAAAGGAAGAATGGTCCAATATTGGAGCTTCTTATACACTTTCAGAAACTAATAAATATGTATGGATTTGTATGGATTATATGCATGCAAGTGAATTATGATGATGGATTTTACTCACAAGCTCAAAGAAACATCCTCACTGGTTCAACGCAATACTGCGGAGCCTTCTCACACATAGAAGAAATAGAAGACATGTAAAAATACTTAAGAGACTGAGAGAGGAGACAAGAGACAAGTGACAAGTGACATGAATTAAAAGGATTTGAATTAAGTTACATGTAAAATATCGTCGTGGTACGTCATGCTAAGCAGTCTACTGATCAAAGGTGGTTCCGACCCTCAAACCATGACAGTTCAACCGAATGTCACACGTAAGAAGGTGAGTTCCACTCCAGTGACCCTATGTCTGTCTAGGCTCGTAACGTCTAACTAAAGAAGTCTAAGACTCATTAAAATCAGCTCTAACTCACTCACACGCTCCACCGAGGGTGAGTCAAGATAGAGATGCTGGTTTCAAGAGCCTATCCTAGATTGGAGTTCTAACTTAAATTTGAAACTAGGTTCTATACTCATACTAGCTCACCTTGGATCCTCACTCGCTCAACCGAGGGTGATCGTCTCAAGGAAACCGTAAGCTAGCATGAGCCCTATGGATGCCTAACAATGATGCTCTAGGAGTTTGGAGGGGGGTTTATATAGTTTTTTGAATGAATTTGGGCCCTTGGATCTAGAGAAATCAACTCTCAACTCTAGGATCACTACTTTCGATTACAACCATTTGATTAATCAAATCAATGGCTTGGAATTGTTCTTTCTATCAAATCTAGTGTAAAGGAGTGAAATTTAGGCGCCCTCATTCTCCACCATTGGATCTGGGGATGATCTGGACCGTCGGATCAGTGCTGACATCAATTCGGATAAGATAAGCCATATTTTTGGAGAAATGCTGCATTATTGATCTTTGATTGTAAAAAAGGTCTTCTTTTATGGAAAAAATTCGTGGATCCTCCTTCCTTTATGCTTTAGTGCATCTCCACCCTTGAATATGAGCTCATCTTGACCGTACAACATGGTTCAATCATATTTTGACATGTGGCAGACATTCAAGCCTTCAATTTTCTTATTCTAGAAAATTGCGGTGACCTTGAAAACTGGACTTTGTGCTCTTTGACCCTCCAAAAAGTCTTTGATGAAGATGAAACATTGTAGGACTATGTTTCCAAAGATCTCCTTCAGGAATATGCAGAAATAACTCCCATCTGAATCTCCCTTGTACAAGTTTGACTACATTTGGAAGCTTGCAAGGTGGCATTAAGGTCTCTAGGAAGCTCTGATGGCCTTGAAAATTTGTACAAATATGTAGCCACATATGATCTTTATACATGCCAAACCATATGGCTAACATAAATTTCTATACAAGAATTTGTAGGGTCAAACTAGAAAAAAATACATTTTTACAAAATGAACATAGCATATCAATGTGCTACAAAATCCATTTTCTGCTGAAATTTGGGCTATAGACTGCCTTTGACAATCTTTACAAGTATATGGATTTTCATCTAATTTGGTGACAATGAATTTTTTGCCCTAATTTCCCAACTTTGACCAGCTTTGACCAGCTTTGACCGCTACGATGGACTTTCTTGATTTCTTTGAAACTTTGTATGTGACCTTCCTTTGACATCCTTGATGCATCCTGGACTTCTCGGGGAATTCCGGCTACCTTCACCAAATATGTTTTTTGTAGGCCTTCACAAGTGAGAGAGGAGAGCAAATCTCGACGACACCGTTTCGCATTATAGAAAAAATTAATGATAATTCATTTAGATTAGATATTCCATCTCATTGCACTATACATAACTCTTCTCATATAAGTTTACTTAAACCATTTAAAGGAACTTTACCACTTGCTCCACATCTTGATGACCCTCCTTTAGTTGAAGAATAATCTGAAATCTTAGTTCCTGAGAAAATCATTGATCATGATGTCACTACTACACGCACAGGTACTCAATATCACCGATATTTGGTTAAGTACAAAAATCACTCTATTGAAGAATGTCAATGGATACATCAAACACAATTAACACCTCATTATGACCACTTAACTTCTGCATATCATACACAACCACATTAATGTAACACCTCCATGAACATTTCCATGCATGTGTTTTTACATGGAACATGCTTATTTTTTATTCAGTGATGAAACATGTGACTGGCCATCCATGTTTATTATTTTATCAACTGAGATCAGTTGATTTTTCAACTGAGGGGTATGTTATAACTTATGGAATATGTTGAACAATGCATTGTTGGAGTGTAACATGGAATATGTTGAACAATGCATTGTTGGAGTATAACATGGAATATGTTGAACAATGCATTGTTGGAGTGTTAAATTATTATTGAACAATGCATTGTTAGAGTGTTAAATTATTAATGTATTAATGTGTTTTTGATGTTTTTGATATAGAAGCTGAAGGTTCGTGAGGAGCGTGCAAGGCATGAAAGGGCGGATATCAATAATCCGAATAATGATTATTTAGCTTGTAAATAAACCCTCGTAGAAGGTTCTATTGTTAGAAACAGTTAGAAAAGTAATGGTTAGAATAAGGGTCGTTGTAGACCGCAGTTTGTGTTATTGAAAGCAGTGGCTTTCTGTAAAAGTTACCAACTTTTAGTTTCACGATTGCTTTGCAAAGCCGCTCTCATGTAACCACTCTTTTCGACGTAATCAAAAGTCCTATAAATACATGCACTCTATGGACTGTCGAAACAGAGTTCATGGGGGGAGATTGCACCCAATCTTGCATTCTGTCTCGTCTCTTGTTGCATCTATTCTTCTGTGTGTTTTCTGCATTCGTAACCTCTAATTGCGTGTGAGCAAGATCCTGACAACAAAGAATCTCTCTAGAATTTATGCCTTAGAAGCAAAATTCCATAACCTAGTTATTAGGGCCTAATATCACATCACCAAGGTCATTGCCACATTTGAAGATTATGAACACAAACTCGTGTTGTGTGGCATAAAATTATCAATCAAAGATATGGCTATTAGGCTCCTAAACAAACTCCCCAAGTCCTAGGAGACATTTGTATTAGGCTCCTGGGAGACATTTGTAATGACCCTTTATGATCAAAGTGAGGTCTTAACTTGGGAGGCATATCAAGACTCTTGCTCCTCCACGACTCATGAGAAAAGCCCTAAACATTTCAAGGAGCAACTATGAAAGCTAAGGGTTCCTTTAACAAGCCTAAGAATTCTAGTAATCTATCTAGCAATGGTCCTAAGAAAGGCTCCAACAATTCATCCAAGAAGTTTACGTGCAATTATTGTGGGAAATTAGGCATATTGAGAAGTTTTTCATAAGAAGAAGAACAACTCTAAATCATCTATATCTACGAATCAATCCCTTAGATTCTCACACTAGAAGTGAGATGAACCCAATACCTAGGTCTCGTCATACATCTTTTTTGCTACCCAGTAGCAAAACTCCGATTCACCTACGTTACACTTATCCAAATCACATACAATTTTAGCCACACTTAGTATGGTTCATAAGCTTTCCAACATGCTATAGAACACCTCAATCTATTTAGGTCAGTC
This sequence comes from Ceratopteris richardii, assembly GCA_020310875.1. Classification (NCBI taxonomy): domain Eukaryota; kingdom Viridiplantae; phylum Streptophyta; class Polypodiopsida; order Polypodiales; family Pteridaceae; genus Ceratopteris; species Ceratopteris richardii. The sequence continues at coordinate 74,630,382 of CM035431.1, read as the reverse complement.
AACAACTCTATACAAAATAGACTATGCAAAGATGTAGGATATCCAAAAATTAGGGTTACAAATATACACCAATTTCTCTACATATAAAATTGATTTCAAGAAGCCCTCTTAGGGAAAGTAAGAAAAACACATAGGCTACATAATGCACTTTAAATAGCTTGAATTGGGTATGTGCACAAAGAGTTACGACTCTTATAAGTAGACTATGTCTATACCTACAAGATACTAGAGGGGGTGTGGGCTTGATAGCTCCTCCTTACTCCTCCTCTATGCATGTAGCACCCTCCTTTGCATTTTTCCTAGCTTTGATTGCTGCGTTTCAGTTCCTTGAGCCTTGGATGACTCTCTCCTTGAGCCGCCTTGAGTATAAGTCTCCTAGTCTTCAATGACCTATAAGACTTCCATGAATTTGTTGCTCTTAAGCCACATTGCTTCACATGTAGTGAGGGCTAAAGCTCTATATTCAGCCTCTGTTGATCTCAATGCAAGTGTGGGCTGCTTTTTTCTCATCCATGAAATTGCTTTTTGTACCTAGCATGAAAACATTTCCAAAAGTTCACCTTCTATCATCAACTCTCCCTGCCCAATCTGCATCACTCCATGCTCTTACTTGAAGTTCTTTATCATACCTATATAGCAACCCATAATTAGCTATATTCTTCACATACCTTAACACTCTCTTTGCATGATTGAAATGTTTATTTATGGCTGCATGCATGAACTGAGATAGGACTCCAACTATGTAGCACAAGTCAGGCCTTGTTAGTGTAGCATAGATCAATGATCCCACAATGCTCTTGTTTAGTGTAAGTTCTTCTAGATTCTTAACATCTTCCTTGCTTAACTTGACATTTGAATCGATAGGTTGAGCTATTGGTTTGCAACTTGTCATGCCAAGCCTAAACAACACATCGAGAAGATACTTCTTTTGAGAGATATAGATACCTTCCTTCCCATAGAACACCTCAATGCCAAGAAAGTACTTTAGTACACCAAAATATGATATTTTGAACTCTCTTCCAAGATTCTCTTTCATGGTCCTTATCCTTGCATCATCATCACATTTCACAAGAAGATCATCTACATATATGCATATCAAATATATCTTGTCATTTGTTTTCTTTTCATACAAGGATGGATCTGCATCACTTGGAGAGAAACCATATCGCTTCAAGAAGTCCACTAGCCTCTGATTCTTGGTTACTAGTTCCAAAGTGTTGCTCTCCTTAAGGGCTTTTGAACTATTTATTCATATCCTTCCTCGAGTCTGGTTCGGTCTTTGCCTTCTCATAAGAATCTGGCTCTTTCAATGACATTCATCATGTATGCATAGTGCTTTGCCATGAAAGAACCATATGTATACCTTTGTGGGGGTGCCATGTTCCTTGTAGACCTCCTCTCTTGACCTTTGGGATATTGATTCTTGAGTCTATTGAACTTTATATTAGGAGTAATGACCTCCTCAAGCTCTTCCTCTTCTAACTCCTCTTGAGCTTCCCTAGTGTCATAGTATGTCTCTTGGCTTCTTCTATAATTTAAAGTAGGGGATGATTTTTCATCATCACAAGTGTAAGAGTGATCATTTGAGTGTACCTTAGATGTATAAGCCTTTGGTCCTCTTATTGTGATTGAAGCTTGAGGTTGAATCTACACATCAAAGTTTGCATACTCCTCTTGATCCTCTTCGTCCAACTTTGCGTTGCCCTTGTCTCCATAGCATGACCTTGACTCATCAAACACAACACCTCTTGAAACATATAGCTTCTTTGAGAGATGGTTGTAGCACCTATAGCCTTTTTGCTCATTTCAGTAGCCAATGAACACACATTTCTCACTCTTGGGCTCTAACTTTGTTCTCACTTCACTAGGAACATGAACAAAGCATAGGCATCCAAATACCTTGAGATGATCTGTGGTTGGTTTCTTGCCATAATAGACTTGATGTGGAGTCAAGTTGTACACACCCCTTGTTGGAATCCTATCTATCAAGTAATAAGCTATATTCACAGCCTCAGCCCAATAATAGAATGGTAACATACCTTCATTTATGAGACATCTAGCTATCTCAACCAAATGCCTATTCTTCCTCTCTGCAACACCATTTTGTTGAGGGATGTACCTACATGTAAAGTGCCTCTTTATGCCATTTTCTTTCAAGTAATTTATGAATTCCTTGAGAAGTACTCTAACCCTCCAGCTGACCTTAGTGTCTTGATGTGTGCATCACATTCTTTCTCAACAAGGGACCTAAACTTTTGAAAGCATGAAAATAATTCTAATTTTTTCTTGATAATATGTATCCATACCTATTTTATGTCGTCATCAATGAAAGTGACAAAGTACCTAGCTCCTCCTAATGAAGCCTCTTTGCTAGGGCCCCATACATTTGAGTGTATAAACTCCAAGAGCTTAGAGGATCTGTACTCACTCTCTGGAAATGGATTCCTTGCTTGTTTAACTAGCTAACAAGCATCACAAAGCTCATGTAGATCTTGGCCTTCAAGATTTGGTAGTCCCTGCACTAAACCTACTTTGCACATGCTTCTTAACTTGGGGATATTGATATGTCCTATCCTCTTGTGCCAAAGATCAATCTTTGCAATCCTTTTGTTACCAATCATCACATAACATACCTTGTTGCATGTAGGAGCAACATCTAGTATGAACAATCTGCCTTCTTTCCTTCCCTTGGCAATGAGCTTGCCTCCTTGCTTCACCATGCAACCTTTTGCATCAAATATAACCTGCATACCACTCTCTACCATCTATCCTATAGAGATAAGGTTCTTGGAAATAGATGGAACATGGCGCACATCTTTAAGAGTCTTGACAGATTTACCTTCACCTAGCTTCACACCTCCCACATGTAATGGGATGCTTAGTTTTATATCATGTCTCGACACACCCTTTGAGCTTGGGACTTGCATATGAATAAAATATTCCTCCATACATGACATGTGATTAGAACATCCAGAGTCTATGTACCACTTTGTGTCCTTGGGATCACTAGTGGAGCCATGTCTCCTGGCTAGAAGGGTCTCCTTCTAATCATCCTTCGTGGAGTTGTTAGCATAGTTCCCTTGCTCCTTCTTCTTCTTGCCTTTTTCATCCTTGAACTCGCAATTTGAAGAAATATGATTATGCTTACCAGATATAAAACAAGTTTTACCTTGATGAGGGTTGTTCCCTTTGCCATTCTTGCCTTCCCTTGAAGATGATGCCTTTCTATCTCCATTTGAATTTGAATCTTTTTTCTTGGATTGCTTCCACTTGCTTTTTCCTCATTTCCCCTTCTTGCCACTCTTGCCTTTTTCTTTGCTAGAATATAGGACCTGTGAGTGACCATCCTTCTTGGAAATGTCTCCTACAGCCACTTCTTTTGCCACTAGGTACGGGATCAAGTCCTCAAGAGTTGGTAGAGGATCTCTATACAAGATGGTGGTAATAAGGGGTTTCCACTTATCTTCCCCTCTCAACGCATTGAGAGTAATCTGCAAAAGGTCTTCCTCATCTAGTTCATAGCGAATGGATGCCAATTGCTGCCTCAACTCCTTCACCCTCAAGGTGTAGTCAACAATAGATTGACCACTACCCTTACTCAAAGACTGGAGTTCATTCTTAAGCTCCATCTTTTTGCTTCTTGTGGAAATGGCATATATCTTCTCTAAGCCCTCCCGAACATCTCTAGCATGGTCAAACTCTGATATATGACCAATCATGGTGTTAGAGATTAGCTGTGATATGTAGAAGATAGCTCTCCTATTCCTTTCCTCCCAATCTTTCGACATCTTCACTTGTTGATTGGTGACCTTCGAATCTTTAGGATCCACATCGAGCTTATCTTCATCTCCACACATAATAGGCCATAAACCTTTTCTCATGAGGTAGTTCATGAATCTAAACCTCCATGGTTGGTAGTTGTCTTTATCAAGCAACTCCACTTTTTGACCTAGATCTTCCATAATGAATGGGAAGTTAGAGTTAGAATGAAAAGTACCTCTTAGCCTTGATGTCCAAGCTTTTTTGTCCTTCTCCTAGAGTCTTCAAAGGATGTTTCGTGCTCTAATACCAACTCATGGAATTTAATCCCTCATATTTGCACACTAGAAGAGAAATGAACCCAATATCTAGGTCCCTTCATACACCTTTCCTACTACCTTGTAGTAAAAATTTGATTCACCTCTCTTGCACTGATCCAAATCACCTAAGAATTTAGTCATGCTTAGTATGTTTCATAAGCTTTCTAACAAGCTATAGAACACTTCAAAGGGATCTCTTTAGGTCAGTCTACAACTCAATACAAAATAGACTATGCAAGATGTAGGATATGCAAAAATTAGGGTTATAGATATATACCAATTTCTCTACACATGAAACTAATTTCAAGAAGCCCTCTTAAGAAAAGTAAGAGAAATACATGAGCTACAAAATGCACTTTAAATCTCTTGCATTGGATATATACAGAAGGAGTTACAACTATTATAAGCATACTATGTCTATACCTACAAGAGACTAGAGGGCATGTGGGCTTGATAGCTCGTCCTTACTCCTCCTCTATGCATGTAGCACCCTTCTCTACATTTTTCCTAGTTTGGAATACTGTGTTTCAGCTCCTTGAGCCTTGGATGACTCTCCCCTTGAGCATCCTTGAGTATATATCTCCTAGTCTTCAATGATCTACAAGACTTCCATACATTTGGTGTCTCTTCACCTCCTTTTATAGCTTTTGGATGCCTCTCCTGAATTTTTCACTACCTTAGGTCTGCCTTGCTTGAGCTTGCCCAAACTTGAGACCACCCTAAGTGATTTGAGTTATGACTTTTGCCCACATTAAGGTCTTTTGACTCTTTTGTCCACCTAAATCTTGCATAGTTCACATTTTCAACAATGACTGTGGTGAGTTCATCAACCATGACTTTGATAACTTCTTGAAGCAGAAAGGTATCGAAATGAAAGTCACACAACCTCATACTCCATCCCAAAATGGAATGATCAAAAGAAAGATTCGTGGTTTCTTGGAAATGGCATGCTTCACAAAAAACATTACCATTCAAATTTTGGATGGAAGTTGTACACACCATATTATAGATGATCAATAAAGGCTTCACAAGTGCACTCCATTAGAGGGCTTCACATAACAAGAAACAGTTTGAAGCCTACTATTCATGCACCATTTGAATAGTAGGCTTCACATAAGAAGACACCATTTGAAGCCTACTTTTCATGAAACCAATCACAACTAATTTAGAGTGTTTGGACATGAAGCACTCATACATGTGCCCAAAGAAGATCAACCAAGTTGGTAGCTGAGTCCAAGATGCATCTATTCATTGGAAATGTGAAACGTCAAAGGCATAGAGATTACATGATCTAGAAATTTTAAGAAGCTCAAGGCCAAATAGAGTGGGAAGAAGCTATACAAACAAAGATGGATGGCACCCAAAAGAATAATACATGGAGACTTGTTCCAAAGCCTACTAATCATCAAGTTATTAGAGTTAAGTGGCTATATAAATTTAAGTAAAACAAATATCAAACTTTGGGCAAGTACAAAGCAAGACTTATAGATAAGGTATACAAACAAAAACATGGCATTGAGTGTGAAAATACTTTTCCCCTACTACATGGTTTACCAAGTATTAGAGCCATTCGTGCCTTAAGTGCACACTTCAAATTGCCCATTTACCAACTTAATGTCAAAAGTGATTTCCTCAATGGTGATCTTAAATAAGAAGTATACATGGAGCAATGTGAAGGTTTTACAATGAAAGGAAAGGAAGATCATGCATAGAAACTTCAAAAAACACTTCATGGACCTAAGTAAGCTCCCAAGGCATGGTGTCAAAAGATACACGAGTTCTTTGAAGACAAAGGGTTTCAAAAATGCACTACCAATGCTAACCTCTACAACTGCCAGAAAGAGTCCCTTACTGCATTGGTCATGATTTATGTAGATGAATTTATTTTGATAGGCTAACATGATGAACACATCCAGTTTATCGCAAAGCAGAATCACCTTGACTAACCCATGAGAAATCTTGGCCTACTTTACTACTTCTTAGGCATGGAAGTTTGGCAGATGAAAGAAGGTATATTCCTCTCCCTTAAGAAGTATTGGTTTGATCTTCTTTCTAGGTATACATGGACTAGTGTCGATTAGTATCTACACCACTTTATCCCAACATCAAGCTCAAATAGGAGGACTCATCAACACTCATGGAAATGCATGCTTATTGAAAGCTAGTTGGCTCTTTACTTTACCCAACCAACACTAGATGAGATATTGCGTATGCAGTTGGCATACTTGGTCAGTTTTCACATCAGCCTCCTCACACACATTGGTAAGCTACAAAGAGATTACTTCAATACATTGCCCTCACTGGGCATCATGGCCTTTGGTATAGAAGGGGCATCAAACTTGGAGGATATTGGGATTTGGATTCAGATTCAACTAGTGATCTTGATTCCCCATGGCCTACTTCTACATACATATTCTTAATTGACTTAGGAACTATCTCTTGGGCAAGTAAGAAACAACATGCAATTGCTCTATCATCCATCAAGTCAGAGTACCGAGCATCCAACTTTGTAGCATGTGTGACCATATACTTCGACATTATTTGCCAACACTCTCATCACTAGAAAGTTATAACACATGATAAACATAGCTATAATTGATAAACAAAATTATAGATGTATCTTAAAACTAAAAAATCATATTGATAAATGTAATCATAGTCAATACTTTCCTTTTTTTTATCATTGTTGGCATCACTCTGTCTATTGCTAAATGAAAATTTTGACGATTCGAAGCTCCTCAATCTATCTAGAAGTATATCTAAATCAGTTAGTTCTAACCAAAATAATTAGGATTCTGTGAAAATGAGGAGAGCATGTCAATGATCTTCTCTAAAACTAATAATTAGAATGCAAGGAGTGCAAATGCACACAAAATATACGAGAAATAATCTTAGAAAAAAAATAATGATACTACTAAGTATGGGACACACATTAAGGTTATTTGTGTCTATATACGCCGAGAACTATAACCTTGATGGACCTACGTTCATCCAAACACATCATTCCCATAACGTACTCACTTGTTACATCATAAGGGTGTGCATCTATCCATAAAATGATTACATAGTCCGATATGGTCTGCTCACCATGTGAGTTCTTAGCGAAGAGTAATTCCAAGACCAGAGTGAAGTAGAAATGAAAAGTATGGAAGAGGAACACAAAGGGAAGCCGATAAAAGAAGACAAGCAAGGAAGGTGAATCCGAGCATGAAAGGACCAAATAAATTCAAATTCTTTCCTTTTAATGAAACCCCAAATAGAAATTCGGTTCTGATTTGCAAGCAAGATGTGGCAATAACCACAGAATTTTGTAAAAGGAGCTAAGGAAACTTCAAGTTCCTTTTGCTTTAATTCTTTATAAGTTCTTGAAAAAACTTTTAAAATATGTGAAAGGATCCTGATGCCTAACTATTAAGCAGAGGTACTTGGTTAATCCTCATCCCAGACGCATAGGAGAACAATGCATACATTTAAAGAAAGTTACAAAGATAGCGGATGATCTTTTCATTCCCTTCATGCGGATCTACTTCCTCTTCAACTTGTTGGTATCTAGCACAAACACTATGTGGTGTTTGATTAAAGGGAAGGGGTTCTTACAATTGCAAATTCTTCTAGTTATATGTCTAATGATGCAAATTATTCTACTTAGACAATCTAGGATTTAGTTAAAGACCATTCTCGAGGTTCCATGAAATTGTCCGCATGCATTTTCATCCAAATTTTCCAAAGAGCTTCACTTCTAACTGCATTTAGAGAACCCTTGAACATCTGTTAGCTTCCTTCCGAGTAACAAATAGATTAATTATTCGAGTCTAAAGTACACATGTATATTTGTGTTCTATTTTATATGTGTGACTAAAGTACACAAATATATGTTTTCATTTGTACTATGAACATGCGTGTCTATGTAAGTTGAGGCTCATTATTTCATCTTGCTTATTATTAGAGTACAAACATATTTGTTTTTCTGAAATTATATTCGTTTCAAGATAAGTGTGCAAAAAGAATGAGTAAAGAACGTAAAGCCTAGAAAGTAGTAAAATAACAAATGATGTATTACGTCTATATACGGATAAAACTTCCATGCAAAGTCTAATACTTATAAATGGGCTTTTAAGTCCAACGAATATAAAAGAAGTACTTTCCTTACCAATCTTTGCCTCATTTATTACCTTTTGCACATTACGGAAAGATTGCCTCATTTATTACCTTTTGCACATTACGGACGATGTTTTTGTCCACTTTATGCCACTTGGTGGTTGTGTTTTTTACATCTCTTTGGGGCCAAGGGCTTAATTTTTTTGGGCCCCGCATTATGGGGGACTTTTTTGTTCACTTTTGCATAACTTGGGTGTTGTGTCTTTTGCCTCTCTTTGGAGGGACAATGGTTGGATTTCTATGGGCTACATTAACTACATATTCCTCTTTTTTGAGATGGGATAGAAACGATATCCTGATTTTTTTTATGGGATTGAATAGTAGTCCTCATTTATGAGATGGGATGGAAATGGTGTACTTTGAAAGCATATCTCATTGGTTTTAAATTTTCTATGTTTTTTCAATAGTAAAAAGAATCATGGTTGTTGTGCGAAGTGTTTTAATAATTTAAACTCGTCTCTTCATGTACCCTTAAAACCATTTTTTCCAATTTTACCTTAAAACCATTATTTTTAAATTTTTATTTTTAGCCGATCTTCGGATTGTAGATTCTATAGGTTTTAAATTTGCTTGTGTGAGGTTAGAAAAGGTCCACGAACATTATATTATTTTTTAGAAGAAAATTTGATTTTGCGATCTAATCTTTCTGATAGCTTGAAGTAATTGAAAGTACAATGTGAAAGGCATAGTACCCATGGGATCTTCGAGTTCTCACACAAGTGGGCTTAGAATGTCTAGCACATACTAAGAATGAATAGAACCTAAAAGTTGGTTGTCGATAGGAATTGGGTAAAGAACACCCTAAGATCAGGTGAGGAGACTAATTTGAGTTGAATTCGGCCTTATTACAATGAGCATCGTTGCACAACAAAATGTTTAACACCTAACAGAACGAACGCAACTAGAAAACCTGCTAATTTGAGTAAAAACTAGTAAAATAGGGTCCTAAAATCAAACAAAGAGATCAATTTGGATTGAAGAACCTACTATAACGAGCATGAATCTTTCCATTGATGATTTTTTTTTGAGGAAAAAAACCGTTGATGATTGTTTTTAGAGTACAATGAATTGAAAAGACACACACACTCAATTTCGTGAGGTAGAGGCACCAATCTTGAGGAACCCATGAATATGTTGAGTCAAAATTTGGACTCAAGACTTCCTCCCACACATTCACAACGTCAACCATTAGGCTATGCCATTGATAATATTGGCCACCCAGAATTCTTATATCATCTCTGGATATGAAACAACGCTAAAAATATGGTAATATCGGTGATGGGAGATGTTACTTTTGTCAAACTGTTGAGACAAGTCATTTGTCTTGGATACAAAGAAGTGCTCCTAGGTGTTTGCAACAAAATGGACTCCATTCTTTGGCAATAATGGAGATCCCAACTTCTCTGGTTTATCTGGATAAGCAGGAATGAGATAATTTACCACAATGGCAATAAAGATTTTACTTTTTCTTGCAAGAATGAGCTTATTAGAACCTCAAAAGCATGCATACAAGCTATCAAAGAAGCTGAACCCAAAGACTTCAATCTGGTATCCTGCTGTAGAGACAACGAAGTGAATCAATAGAAGAACAAACTTCTGACTATGTACTCACAAACGAGGTTCATTATGGCTTTTTCCCCGATGGATTGACCAGATCTTGTTACATCTCTGGCTATCTACCAGAATTACTTTAACACATCGGTTTTGTGGACAATCTCCCTTCTTGTTTTGGAAAGCATTGGGGTCTGCCCCTTACACTTCATGTAACATCTTTTGATTAATATTATTTTATCACTGTTTCATATCCTATTTTTGTTTTAAAATGGAGGTTTAACCGAAATTTATTCTCCCGAGCTTTAACTTTAAAATTGCAATTGTACAAATGAACCTGCATAATACCTATGAGACCTCCGTATTCCACAAAGCAAGATTAGAAAGCTCTAATGGAACACAAAGGCCGAAGATACTATCCTATTTGTTCTAAAAGTCCGAATTTCAATTAATTCACGTTCGAGAGAGATGTAGATTGTAAGATAGAACAGAATCGAACTCTCCTTTAAAAAAAATCAAAGTCGTATGCGACCTTCCATGTTCTGGCCAAGCAAATTTAATGCTGCCTTGGTCAAGACCTGCGAGCTGGATGGTGCACGGCTCGGGGCATCCGCTCTGTTCCGAAGCGCATCATCCAGATCTGTTCGACTCTGCCAATGGGACTCTCTAAAGGATCTTGTACATGTGAATAATGAAGCACTCTTCGCTGCGCATCGAATGCCATTGGCAAGTTGGCTTCGTGTATATTGACATGGTTTTCTGTGGGCGTCGCATGAGCGCTGATATCTGCGGAGCCACAGATAGCATATTCATGGAGGTAATCTCTCTCTCTCTCTCTCTCTCTCAGCTGTATCAATGGAATTATGGGATCTCGTTTCCACGATCACTGCAGCAAGATCAAATGAGATCCTAGGCAAGAAGAAGCAAAGCTTGTAGACATTTTGATATGGAAAATCCGAGACGACATGCAGCAAGACGATTCGCCGGTTTTATCTGCGGTGATGGTGAGGTCGACAAGTGGGTCACTCCGCAACATTCTGGTCAACTCAGAGCGCATGGCGATGGTAGAAAAGGAGGATCTCGCTCTTCCCGTTTGTGCGGGCGCGACGATGGACAGCCCCAACCCTTGGTGAGAGTGTCAAGTTCTCTGTCTTCATCCATTAGACGAGTGCCAAGTTCTCTGTCTTCATCCATTAGACGAGTGCCAAGTTCTCTATCGTCATCCTTTAGATGGGAGAATCAACCCATTGAGAGCCCAAATCATTCTGAACGAATCTTCCAAGCACAGGTAAGCAGCTTGCGAGATGAGGTTGTCAATTATCAAAATCTCTATGCAGAGATGAAGAGACGTGCAGAAATGGCAGAGCGCGCACTCCAAAATCATTCCCTTGTCGACACTGGCTTCTATAGAACGGAGGCGACGCCAGCTCTTTTGGAACAAAGATCCAACAACGTCAAGTTCGACGCCCAAAAGTGCGCAACAGCTATCTCTGTATTCGCAGATAAGAACAATCTCACAATTAGGTTCGACTTCCATGCCGACACCTCATGCAGCAGGTATCTCTCATCACTTGAAGGGCCGCGCAAACTACAGTTCGAGCGATTGGCATTGGAATCAATAATTTGTGAAGATTTCTTCAAAGTTTTCGAGAGTTCCAGCTATGGGGTTGCCGCTGAGCCATTCGATAAGCCCGAAAATCAAAGGAGAAGGAGATTGAAGTCGTTTCATCAGTTTGTCAATGCGGAGCCGACCTCGATGATAGATGAAAGCCAGGAGTTCAAGCAATTTGCAGAAAAGAAGCTGCGGCGTCTCAAGAAAAGCCTGAAGAAGATCTTCAATCACCCTGCCAATTTCCCTCCTGCCTTTCAAAGAGGCGAGGAGGAAGGCGCAAAGTTTCTGAGAGCCATTGTAAGACGCTTGTCGGATGCCCAAAACAACCATTTCTACCTGTCTTTCCTGCGTCTTGCAAAGGCTGTTTGGCTGCTGCATAAAATTGCCTTCTCCTGTGAGCCAGCAAGTGCTGAACTACTCCGAGTACCCGCAGGCGCTCATTTCTCTGCAGAATTCATGAAGGAGCAGGAGGACCTTCAGCGGTCACTAGATGCAATACATCAGGACCTACATGAAAAGAGGGTAGTAGCTTTCATGCTTGTCCCGGGCTTCACATTGAGGAATTCCATTATCAAAGCTTATGTATGTTGTGTCGATTCATTCTGTTAAGAAAGTAATTTGTAATCAATCTACAGAAGACTCAGAATTAGCCATCCGGAACGTTTATCTGCACAGAAACAGCTTGTAAGTGAGATTAAGCTTTATGAGCTATAGCATCTCGCCTGGATGTATCTGTAATGCTAATAAAGGTCAATTTAGGTCGAATTCCGCCTTTGTTTTTCCTTTTTGCCATAGATGTTTTCCATAAAGCAATGTTACTGACAATCAATCCTGCAGCAGAGCAGCTAAACGAGCCATGGCTTGACCTCTAGGCTGATGCGAAGATGGTATTCCCATCTTTTTTTTCAGTGTGCCGGAATGTGAAGACGCACTGGAAATGACTTAATCGAACATCAACACACACCCTGCAATCTCATGTCATGGCATGGAAAACGAACAGACTTTAACTTTCTGACTTCAATTCTGTTTGCCCTTGATATTTGAACTTGAAGACCCTTCTTGGGCTGATCAGTGCTCATGTCATAAAAGGAACAGGACTCTATTTCTCACTTCAATTCTGTTTGCCCTTGATATCTGTACTTGTAAACCCTGTTGGGAATGAATGGTATTGTAACAACTCGTGGGCAAACCCACCCCCCCCCCCCGCCCCCGTATTTCTGTCCAGGATAGGACAAGGAGGTGCTTGTGAGGTTTGCGGTTGTGCACCAAATTTACCCTACTTATAAGGGGATATGGTGAGCCTCCAGACCAAGAACAAGCAGTTGGTGGTGTGCCAAATTTATACTTATAGGGGGACATCGGTCCTCCTGATGTAGGGGATAAACTGGGTCCTCCTGATGTAGGGGGTAAAAGGGGTCCTGTTGATGTGTGAGCTGTTCTTTCAAATTTCAAAGTAGTAGAAGAGTGATTGAAGACCTAACCTCCGAAAAAAAACAAGGATCCTAAACCTCGAACTAATCCCTTGTATATACCTAGCATGAAAATGGTGTGATGAACTATAATTGTATTTGCCCTTGTGGTTCGAATTTGTTAACCTGCAGTCAGATGTACAGCCTTAATTACAAATCGAAACATAGAGGTAGGGCAATGTAGAGGGTAGACTCAATAAAAGAATGAAAAGGAAAATCAAGCAGAGTACTAAATAAGGAAGTTAGATCTAATCCATTGCATCATTTCCTCTTTTTTTTGAGGATGCCAATAGTGCGCTACACGTGTTAACTAAGGGTCAATGGCTGATTAGGAACATTCCGATTTCGTTGTTCAAGTGGCAAGTTGGTTTCAACCTAAAGGGCCCCAAACCTACTAAAATCCCGGTTTGGGTTGAGTTCTCGGGCCTCCTCATAGACTTTTACCCGTGGGTTGAAAATTTGGGGAAAAGATTGGGTAGAGTCCTAGGTCAAAGGACTAGGAACAACATTATTAATCCCAAGTGGGATCCTCATATTCTAATTGAAGTGGATGTTTCTAAGGACATTAAAACTCACATTGTTATCAAGGATTCTAGTGCTAGGAAGTTGCATGTGCAGAAAATCATGTACAGAAACCTTTCTAATGCCTGATATAATTGCTATAAACAAGGCCATCTCATTAAAGAGCGCCCACTTATCCCAAAACAAGAAGAGCAAAAAGAGATCAGAGAAAAAAGTACAGCTCAAGCAGCTATTTTTAACCAAACTCCTCAGCCTAGCAAAAATTTTAATAAATTAAAAACAAAGAACTTTAAGTTTAAGAATATGTTGAACATCCTCCTTGATGACATTTCCAACCCGTTTGAGGATAAAGTCACTCATGATATAGCTCAAAAAAATCCAGATTGTGCTATTGATGTTCTTAATGATATTACAGATGCTAACAAGGAAAATCTGGATTCTAACTCCAACAACCACCATGATCAAAGGTGGAAAGTTCTGGGTAAGAAAAACAAAGTGATCTTGCCCCCTCAAAATTCTGCTGCTGTGGATGATGTAGTTCAAGAAGTCCCACCGGTTCAAGTAAACTCTATCCTGGAATCTCATGTGCCTCTGTTCTCCCAAGAACTAAATCTGCTAGATCAAGGTAACCTAGATCAGATGGAAGAAGACATGGAGGCTGATGAGATGGTGCCAATGTCTCAAGAGGCTGAGTTCTCTAAAAATGCCTTCTCCACTCCTAAAACCAAAAGGAAGGAGGTCATCAGGTCTTCTCTATCAGTTTTAAAGCCCTCTAAAAATAGTAGGAACTGATCTCTTTCTGTTTTCTATGTCTAACATAGTTATCTGCTCTATCAACATCAAAGGTATTACAGATCCTGTTAGATCCAAGATGCTCAACATTTGGCTCTCGAATCTTCCGAAACAGCCTGATGGCATTTGTTTACAGGAGTTGAAAGTGGGGGGGGGGGGGGATTGTCTCCTCTTTAACCTTAATAAAGTTTCTTCCAGATATAAATGGTATTTCACTAAACATTGTGTTGGTAAAGGTGGTTGTGCTATTGGTTTGTCTTCCCAACTCTTGCATCCTTTTATTGTGTGGATTGATAGTGCTTCTGATCAATGGTGTTTTTTCATGCTTGGTAATCCTTTTGACATCACTATTATCTCTGTTTATGTTGCTAATAATGACTTTGGCCGTATTGTTTGCTGGAATGAGATTAATTATCTCCAAGGTCGTGCTATTGTTATAGGGGATATTAACATGGTGACTGACATTAAGGATAGATGGGAGGAAAAGGGTAAAGTGATCAAAGGGACTAAAAAAGATGCTTGGTATAATTTTTGCAACTCCCTGGAGCTTGTTGATACCTCCCAATCTTCGGGGTTTACTTGATCCAAATAGCAGATTGGCAATGCCTTCACTGCTGCTAGGCTTGATAGATGCTATGCTAGCATCCCTTTTGTGCAAAGTTGTTGGGACATTTGTGTTAATCTTGACCCTTCCCTTCTTATGTCTGATCATAAGCCTCTTCTGGTGTCCTTCAAAAAAGGTAACCCTAATCTGAGTTCCGGTTGGAGTCACATTGACTACAATTTTCTTAAGCTTCCTAGCATTATGACTTAGACCAAGAATATCTTCATCTACAACTTTGATCATTTCAGTTCTCCTAGCAAAGCTTGTTACATATCGGTCAAAGAGATTCAGAAGTTGTTCACTCAACTCAAAATCTTAGCCAAGACTATTAGGGCCAAAAGAAGATAAACCCTTATTGATAGTTTGGTTTACCTTGATGCTAACTCCCAAGAATACCATGATCTTTCCTTGAGGTTGTGCAAAGAGAGGTATCTTGAAGCTAGTTATTCTCTTGCCTCTTCTAAAGAATTCTGGAGTGAGAAAATTGATAGGAATAACAACTACATGTTTTCTTTGATGAAAAAACAAAAAGCTAGGGACTACATCCCTCCTTTGAAAAAGAAAGTTTGTGGTCATATTGTTAACATAAAAGAGTCTTTACAAGAGGCCAAGAGCTTCTTTATGGATGTTTTCTTTGGTACTCCCAAGTGGGTGGAGGATATCTAGAGAGCCAGAGCTACTATTGCCATGAAAAAGAAAAAAATGATTCTTGAGACCCTAAGATCCATTCTGGACCTGCCCCTCACTACCGGTGAGATCAAAGAAACCATCCATAAATTGAAACCCTGTAAATCTCTGGGGATTGATGGATTACCCAATGAGCTCTTTATGATGCTGAATGATTTTCTCACTCCTTACATTCTTCTGATTTGGGAAGAAGTAGCTGGCAAAGGGTATCTCCCTTCTCACATCAACACTGGAGTGATCAGACTTATTCACAAGAGAGGCAACAAGGAAGACCTAAACAACTGGAGACCCATAACCTGTTTGAACACTATTTATAATATTTTCTCCTCTACCATTGCTAGAAGACTTAGTCCTATGATGAAATTCTTTATCCTCCCTGAGCAAAAATGTTTTATCAAAGGAACGTACATTCTTGATGCTATTATCTCTTTATGGGAAGGTATGGATTATGCCTTGGAAAGTGGGCAGGACTATTACTTTCTGAAAATTGACTTTGATAAGGCTTATGATAGAATTGAATGGGATTTTATTATTCAATCTCTGCATGATTTGGGGCTTGGGAGGAGATTCATTAAATTTGTGAGCACTCTTTTTGGTAATGCATTTTCTAGGGTTGCTATTAATGGGCACCTTTTTAACCAATTCAAGCTTTCTAGATCTATAAGGCCAGGCTGCCCCCTGGCCCCCCTCTTGTTTGCTATTGCAAGTGACTCCTTAGGTCGGCTGGTCAAGGATTCTCTGGATAAAGGTCTTATTAAAGGCATTGAAATTCCTAACTCCCCTTCCCCCCTTTGCTTGAAGATGTTTGCTGATGATACTAATGTTGTTCTAAAAGCTGACAATGAGTCTTTGAATGTTTTTCTTGAACGCTTGGATTTGTTTTGTGTAGCCAGTGGTTCCAAAGTCAATCATAGTAAAACTAGTTTCAAAGCTTCGTCTAACTCCATTCTTGATAGTATAACCAATTTGGGATGTAATATTATCAAAGATGGTGAAGTGTTTAGGTTGCTTTGCATTCCTATGGGGTTTAATATTTCTTTGACCCAAAGATGGGATTGGGTTCTCAAAAAATTCAAAAAACACTTATTTTTTTGGTATGATTCTCATAACTCCCTGGCCCATAGATGTTTTATTCTAAATCATTATGTTTTACCTAAACTGGTTTTTTTCTTAACCTACTGGTCTCCTTCCAAAAAACAGGTTAATCAGACTATCTCCTTGGCTAGGGGGTTTCTCTGGGGTGGTAATCTCATCACCAAAAAGTTGCTAAAGTCTCTTGGGAAATTTGTTGCCTCCCTAAATCCCGAGGCCTGGGTATTCTGTGCCCCAATAAAATGGCAGATAATCTTGTTGCTAAGTGGATTCTAAGGA
>CM035431.1:74576425-74578925 GCA_020310875.1 Ceratopteris richardii | reverse complement strand
TGGCAAGGTCTTATCTCTTAAACTCTATATCTGACTTTCTTTTACCTCATGTAAGGAACTGTAAGACTTCCCAAGAGACTTGGGAAACCTTGTCAAACTATTTTTCTTCCAACACAAGGGCTAGGAAGAATCAATTATGGATTGAGTTCACGACCCTTAGGAAGCAGCCCAAGCAATCAGTCTGAGAGTATGTGACAAAGATTAAAGATGTGGCAGACCAACTAGCAAGCATTGGAGAGGAAATTGAAGAGGAGCAAATAGTCAGGCAAGTGACAAATGGACTCAAGGCAGATGATAAGTGGGAAAGTTTCACCACTGCAATGGATCTCTATATGGACATGCATACCCCTGATCTCACAACACTCATGGGCCAACTATTTACACATGAAGCAAAGTTTACAAAGGCTGGAGATCAATCAAA
This sequence comes from Ceratopteris richardii, assembly GCA_020310875.1. Lineage (NCBI taxonomy): Eukaryota > Viridiplantae > Streptophyta > Polypodiopsida > Polypodiales > Pteridaceae > Ceratopteris > Ceratopteris richardii. Next base: position 74,578,504 of record CM035431.1, on the reverse strand, counting down.
AGGTAATAATCCCTCTGCTCTCTATACTGAAAAAAAGGTTAAAGATAAAGGCAAGAAGAAACAGGATGAAGAAGGCTCTACCTCTCAAGCTAATTATGCAGGGAGAGGTAGGTCATCTAGAGGAAGAGGAAGAGGAGGTAAGTCAGGTAGGGGGAGACCCTACAACTCATCACCATGCAACATTTGTGGATTGTCCAATCATACCACAGATGAATGCTACAAGAACTACAAAAATCAGAGAGGAAGAGGCTACTCAAGAGGTGGATACTCTCAAGGAAGAGGCAGATTCAACCAACATCAAAGCTACAATGGATACAACAACCAATACAACAACAACTACAACAACAACCACAATGGAAACTACCAAGGTGGATTCAGAAATAGAAGAGACTACAACAATTACACAGAGGAGCAAGATGACTCCCTATTGATCATGAATATGACCTCCAAGATAGGTACAAATGATGATCATTTATTTTCCATTGACTCAGGATGTTCTAACCATGTAGCTGGCAATGTGGCACTACTTTCTGACTTGGAAGAGCCCAAGGGCAAACATCAGGTACAAACAGGTGATGACACTAAACACTCTGTTATCAAAATTGGAAATGTGAAGACATGTGATGGTAATCAGAACCTATTAAGCAGGGTACTCTATGTACCAACAATAACTAAGAATTTAATGAGTGTTGGTCAGATTGTGGAGAAAGGTTTGCAGGTCAGATTCACACAACATGGAGCATATGTGGAGGATCCAAAACATGGATTCAGAAGGATAGCCAAAGGGGAGAAATCAGGTAGATTATTTACATTTGAGCTAGAAGATACAAAAAACATTGCTTTATATAATTACAAGGATCAGACACTTTCAGAGTTAGAGATATGGCATAAGAGATTAGGGCACATAGGTGAAAGGACTCTTAAGCAAATGTGCAGGGATCAATGTGTGCTTGGGATACCTAATGTATCCAAGCAACACATGATTTACAAATGTGGATCATGTCAATTTGGTAAGTCTCACAGATTACCCTACTCAAGGAAAGGTTTTATGCATGAAGACTACCTAGACTTGGTACACACAGATGTTTGGGGACCTAGCAAGGACCCTTCCATTTCTGGTTCAAGGTATTATGTGTCCTTCATTGATGACTATAGCAGGTGGACCATTCTATACTTTATGAAGCATAAGGATGAAGTGTTTAATTGTTTCAAGAGGTATCTTGCACTTGTAGAAAATCAAACAGGTAGAAGCTTGAAGAGGCTAAGGTCAGATGGTGGAGGAGAGTACTTCTCCAATGAGTTTGAAGATTTCTTGCAGGAAAGAGGCATCAAAAGGGAGATCACTACAAGGTATTCACCTGAACAAAATGGGGTAGCAGAAAGAAGGAATAGACTTATAGTAGAAACAGCTAGGTCTATGCTTAATGAGAAAAAGTTGCCAAATTACCTATGGGCAGAGAGTGTATCCACTGCCACTTATCTCATCAACAGGTTGCCATCCAAATCACTTGATGGCATGACACCATATGAAGCATGGCATGGTAAGAGACCCTCTCTGGATCATTGCAAAATTTTTGGTTGTGTAGCATATGTGCATATTCCCTCACAGGTAAGAGGAAAGCTAGATCCTAAGGCTGAAAAATGTATCTTCATTGGTTATGATTTGAACCAAAAGGGATACAGATTCTACAACCCCACAAACAAAGGGTTCAAGGTAAGTAGAGATGTCATATTTGATGAAAATGACTCTTGGTATGAGAATGAATGCAGGAAAGTGAGTCTACCTTATGACATGGAAGAAGATTTTCCAAAGCTTACCAAGGAAGAGCCAACTCAGCAAGAAGATTCAAGCTCAGATGATGATACAATAAACCTTGAAGAGTTCAAGGCTTGGAAGTCCAAAGGAAAGATGAAGATGAAGCAATTAGAGGATAAGCCAGAAACTTCTACTCAAGCAATGAGGAGATCTCAGAGAGAAAAGAAGAAGCCTATCAGATTTGGGTATGACACATCACTTGTAACTAAACATTCTATATATCTTGCAAAAGACTTGTTGAATGAAGAACCAGGTACCTATGA
>CM035431.1:74543925-74561425 GCA_020310875.1 Ceratopteris richardii | reverse complement strand
TGTAACTTCTCTTTTGAAACCTTCATCATACAAAAAATCAGTAAAAGCTTGAGAGAAATACTCTCGCCCTCCATCGGATCTTAGCTTCTTAACATATCTTCCTGTTTTCTTCTCGACAAATGATTTGAAATTTTTGAAACAATCAAAGAATTCACTTTTATGTTTAATGAAATTCACAAATGTCATTCTACTATGATCATCAATGAATGATACATAGTACTTATTACCAACCAAGGATGCCTCTTTAGTAGGACCCCATACCTCGGTGTGTATAAGATCTAGCAATCCACTGCTTACATAGTTTGAATGCTTGAAAGGTTGTCTACCTAGCTTACCCATTTGACATGCTTCACAAAGATGCACCATATGTTGCTTAGTAAGATCAGGTAATCCTTCAACAATCTTCTTCTTTGATAGCTCCTTTAACCTGTGTACATTCATGTGGCCAATCCTTTTGTGCCATAGATCAAGCTCTGCTATTCGATGCATACCATAAGAGAAATAGTTTGTATGATTTGGGTTTACCTTGAATGTAAACAATCTACCTTGTTTTTTACCTCTAGCAATCAACCTACTTTGCTTTGGATCCTCAATGAAGCAACTTGCATGATTAAATCTTATTTGCAAACCTTTTTCTACCATTTGACCAACTAACATCAAATTCTTAGTGATCACTAGCACATAAAGTACATTCTTCAAGCAATTTTTCTTGCTCTTATCCTACATAACAACATCTCCAACCTCCATAATCTTATGTGTTGTATCATCTCCTGTTTCAACATGACCTTTACATGAGGGATAATTGTTTGTTATTGACTTTGGAGTTATCCTCTCCAATCATGAAGTACAAAAGAATCAACAAATCATCTTTATTTTGTCAATCCTGGGAATATCCATAAGACCACAGCCCCTTCTAGATGATAGATTCATAGAAATAAGAGATTGATGGCTGGAATTCTGAGAAAATGAAAATGAAGAGGAAATATCTAGGGTTTACCTTATCTAGAGCAAATCTTCATCATTTTCTATGATCTTTGTGTCTAATTCATGTTATTTTCTCATCAGAATACAAATATGAAATCAGAATTGGAAAATATCACCTGTATCACAGAGACGAGACAATCGCGATTCTGTACCAGTAGACGATTTTCACATTTCTGCAACATTCTTCAATCCTTCTTCACTCAATACATCAGTAATCATCTCTCTTCATACATCTTACTCAGCATTACACAAATGAAACTCACAAATCTCCATGATAAAGCAAGAAACAAGCTCTCACATCAAAGGAAACACACACAATAGGAGAAAACACGATTTCAACAGAAACTCTCTCTTCTCTATTGATAGCATGTACAAATGACTAACCAACCTCTCCAAAATAGAGAAAATTGACTTATATACATTTTCAAGTGTCCTCTTTCACACTTGAATTTTGGTCCTTTCCTCTATTATTCTAAAAATATGCTATCTAAGAGTTTCCAAAAATTCTAGAAAAAATACATAAGATTCTATCCTACATAAGGAAGACTCTTCCTTATTTTTACAACAATTGCATAAATATTCTTACAAATTTCTATCATTTTACAATATTTTTCCTTCAAAAAAGGTTTCCGAAAATGCATCTTCCAACATCCTTCCCCTCCTAAGCCTTTCGGCTCCTGACGAAAGATTTTCCTGCTCCTCTGCATTGATCACTTCTCTTCATTTCTTCTTTCTTTGATATACTTGTGACAGCAAATCATGACTCTTTCTTTCTGTTACATTTAGATTGTTGACCATCTTGAATAAAGCCTTTCTCCACTGTACTGCAGCTTCAGGTTTATCTATGACATCCTTTTTCAAGTACTCTGTGTAAGCAGCTTCATATGCTGTAAGTCTGGACTTGGTAACGACTGATAGGTTTCCAAAAATCTCTGACTCCCTCTCAAAAAATCCATAATCGAAGGCATCCTCAAAAATCTTTAAATAATGGCTACCCAAAAATATAATTCTGCTGTAGTAGGCCATCAGACAGATCCTATCAGGTGTCTCACTTAGATCAAATAATAAGGCATCCGTAGGAGAATTGAAACCAATGCAATTCAAAACTCTAACATCTGTATCTCTATATGTTTCCATACAAGCTAGAAGTACCCTCATTATTTTGATAAGTAATATGCAAGCAGGGTCATTAACATCTTTATACATAGCTATGACTGACTCGGTAGTGTTCACCATATAACTCTTTGTAGGCCAAGTTCCTGCCTTTGGACCTGCTATCTTAGGGAAGTTTAACCATTTAGCTGGGATCTGACCTTCTTTTCTTCTCTTCCAAAAAACAGTCCATTCTCTTCTTCTGGCAACTGGGCAATAAGCTGGATTGATCTTTAAATGCAGAGGTGCCTCTTTCCAGATTTTCCTACATTCCTTATTGGCATCGAGCCACTTATTTCTCCATTTGGGATTTGCTCTTTCAAATAACTGCTTCGTGACATTAATATCTTCTTCATACTCAAGGTATTTGTTTGGAGATAACCCTACTCTGGCCAATTGATAATTCTTTATACTCTCCAAAATCATACAGAAGGGTATTCCTAATCCATCTGCAGCCCAATGATGCTGATCTGGATTAATGCCTTTATTCAGAGCAAAGGTAACTATTTGATCTTCATACTCATCATGCATTTTTCTGATAAATTCCATTCTTGACTCTCTATTGGTCAATAATTTCTGGACAAAATCTTCAGAATACTTTTCCTCTGGTTCTTTGGCTGCTGGTTCCTTGTTCTCTTGTTCTCTATCAAAATCCCCTGTTTCATATTCCCTTTTATCTATGTCTTCTGCCTGTACTTGATCTTGAATTTCTTCTTGAACTTTTGGTTTCTCCAACTGTTTCTGTAATTCTTCTATAGTCCTCATTGAACTTTTGTTCTGAGCTGCCCATAACTCCTTTTCCTTCCTCCACTCATCTCTTTCTTTCTCCATCTTTGTCTGCCATTCACTTCTTTCCTTTTCTACTTCCATATGTAATTGATGATACCCTCTCATTGATGTGGCAGCATGAGTGTTTGCCTGTTTCTCCATTTCTTTGGCCTCTTTTAATTCTATTTGAAGTCTTTGAATTTCTTTATGCAGCTCTTCCTTTTCTTCCTCTGTCAATTGAGCAGGTTTACCTCCATCTTTTAGTTGACCTTCTTCTAACAACACTTTATTAATCTCTTCATGTGCTCTGGTCAGAATTTGATATGATGTTTGTAAAGTTCTGTATCTTCCTCCTATGGTTTTTAATTCCATTTCCATTTTGGCATTCTGCTCTGATAACTTTACACTTTTTTCTTCCAAATATTGGATTCTTTTCTGCTTCTGAACCTCGGCTTCTTCCAAAGCAATGATTCTATTGATATATTCTTCATTCTTTTCCTTCATCACCCTTAATTGCTCTGACATCTGCTTTTTTCCTTCTTGTGCTCTTTGATAATTAAACTTCCTTTTTCAAATTCCGATTCAGCCACCATTCCTGATATGATCATATTTCTGCTAGATGATCTGAACTGTTCAATGTTGCTCATGATTATTTGACAAGCTGATCTTATATTTTTGGGTATTCTTTCCAACCCTACTTCTATTCCTGTCTGTCTAGCTTCAATTTGCTTGTCTTCTTTACCCACATCATCTTCTTCTGCTGCTGTTTCATCATCTATATCCTGAATGTCTTGTTCTTCATAACTGTGATCATCATTCTTTGTCTTCTGATTGGTATCATCTTCTTCAGAATCTAATGCTTTGTCATTTGCACTCTTCTGCTCTGAAAAATCTGAAGCCCTCTTCTCTTCTAAAGACTTCCTTTCTTCCAATACTTGTTGCTTCTCTGTAGAGAGCTGGTCTCCCTTAGTTTGTATCTCCTTCTCTTGTATTAGGGTTTCCTGACTTCTGTTTGAGTCCTTTCCAACAAGAGCTATTTGAACCTTCCTGAGTTGCTCTTCCTGTCCCTGTTTTTCCTGAACTACAACTGATTCAATTTCTTTCATACAAGCAACCTGGTCATTACTTTTCTCATTTGTGTATTCTCGTTCCTGTTCATCAATGTCCATGATGTCTGCTCCTTCCTCTTGTTCTTGATCATCCTTGGATGTAAATTCCTCACTACTTTTTATATCATGTAATACATCCTTTATACTTTGAATGATCTCTTCTTCCACAACTCTCCCTGTGACCTTTGGAGCACTCTTTCCCATTTCTATCTTCTTTATTTCTTGATCCTTATTCACATCCTTCTGTTCTTTAAATGAACTACTCTTCTGTATCTCCTTTGTCAACTCTTCTAGCTTTTCATCCAATTTGAAGTGTGTCTGTGATGGTTTTGTCCATATGGGTTTTATTCCTGTATGCACCCACCCATAACTGACTTCTTCTCTTATTCGGCCTTCCTCTTCTGTCATTACTGCCTTTCCTTTTAACAGCCTTCTTCCTTCTTCTGAGCTCATCTGTTGAACTATTTCCTCCTGTGTCTGCTTTTCTTGAGACTTCTTACTTGAGTCCTCAGGTGTCTTCAGCTTCTCTGTGGCCTATGTAACCACATTAGGAGTATTTGGTATTGAAAGATTTAGACTTTTTAACAAGAAGCTTTCAATATCACTATCTGAATCGGATGAAAATCGTGAAGACCCCCCTATTTCAGGTTCTGTAGGCTTTGATACTTCTTCCACTGTGATAGGCTTCTGTGTTGCTTCCCTTATCACTTCTTCTGTGCCTTTCATTGTTGCAGCTTCAGTTATTACTTTTCCTTTCCCCTTCTCAACCAATTTCTTCTTTTGAAGTGGTTTCCTTGGCACCTTCTTTTTCACAACAATAGTGGTTCTGGTCTCTGGAGGTCCTTGTAATTCCTTGAAGTAGGCCAGCAACTCCACTTCCTTCTTAACAAACACCTCTTCTGTATCAGCTGCCATCATTTCATCATGTAATGTTTCATAATGCTCCACTTCTTCTTGGATCCAATCTGTAGCTTTGCATGAGTAATCTTCCAACATTTTTTGATACTGTGCCTCATACATAGCTCTTTTGTTGTTTCCTTGGGTAAGATAAGTGTAGAGCTGCTCTTTACTTGTCTGTGGAGGATGAGGTTCACTAGAAGATTGTACCTCCTTTTGAGCTGCCACATGTTCCTCTTTTGTTACTTCCTCCATTTCTAGTTCCACTTTCCTTGGGTCCACCCTTCTTTTCTTTACAGGAATTACCTCCTCAGATATCATCTTCCTTTTCATACCTGTTCCCCTCATGCGGGTTTGTCCTTTTGTTTCCCTTTCAGTCATTTTCCTTGGAGGACTCTTGATTCCTGCCATAAGGCCTCTGAAATACTGTGCCTCTGGAGCCAATTTCAGTTGATCTTCCATCCCTAGAACATAATAAATGATTCTTGTTAAGAACTGGGCTCCATTCATGAACTTCTTCTGTTCCCAGTGTTTTGCTGCTTCTTTCAGCTGTTCATGGATGTATGGTGAGACATCCATTACTCCAAAAGGTTTGGTTATGTCCTTGTTGTTGAACATCAATAATGTCACTGACTTATGCGGCATGGTATATCTTAGTAATTTTGGAAAACAAAAGTACTGTAAAAACATCCTTACGGCATATTCTTCATTCTCCCTTCCTTTAAAGTCAGTGAATTTTGCATATCCTGTGTAAGTTTCCTTATTCTTTTTGACAAAACTCGGATCAGTTTGGTTCCCATTGTGTAGAATTGCAGTGCTGCTCTGATATGTTCTCCCTTGATAGTGATACCTACTTCCTAGTTATCCTTGTTTTTGACTTTGCATCTGAAATAGGCATCATTCCCTCTTCCTATTTCTGTCAAACTGTTCATTACTTGTGATACTCTCTCGAAATCAATGAAAAAGATGGGCTCCTCCAATATTCTGTGCAGCCCTACTGCCTTCCATCTTTTCATATTGACAGCAACTCTTTGAAACCTGTAGAATTCCTGGCACAACATTGTATATTTATACCCTCCTACTCCCACTGTGAATATGTGTTGACCGATGATGTTTAGAGTCTCCTTAAGTTCCTTTACCACCTTCTCAGCTTCTGGAATTTTTGCTTCTTCATCTGATTCTAAGTCCACCTGTTCCTCAGCTGCATCACTATCTAGGAACCAGTGTCCTCTGGACAAAGTTACCGAATCTGCTCTGAAGTCATGGATTTGTAATTCTTTCGTATTCACCATCCTGTATTTGTAACATACAAAAGAAGAGAAAACACTCCACCCATATAAGTCACAAAAATCCAGAAAAATTAATGTTTTCTTTTGGAATATTCTTGCCATGAAAATAAAGAAAGAAAGTCTTCCAAATAAATTTTGCTTCTTCAAAAGACTCAATTAAAGTGATCATTACAGGTGTAGCAAGATGTCTAATGTGCTTCCTTTAATTGTCACTTCCTTGCTTGTCATTCCTTTTCAAAAAAGAGAATAATTCTTGAAGAAAAAAATGATGGAAACAATGATTAATGAAAAAAAAGACTTCAAAAAAATAGAAATCAAAAGATGATCATAGAAAATTGAAACAAAATAATACAAATTTTCCATAATAATTTACTTTCCTCCTCCCTATATCTTGCTTTGTGCTTTATAAATTTAAAAACAAAATAAAATACACACTGTGTCCAGTTTTTCTTAACCCATTTGTTCTCTTTTTTTTTTTTTTTTCCTGCTATGTCCTCCTTTTCTTCCCCTCCTAATTCTCTTTTAAGGGGAAAAGGTTTAAAAGAAAATACTTTTGTCATCCTTTTTTTTTTTTTTTTAATATTTTGTTCCAAAATTCTGAAGATAGGTCAAATGTGGATGATCTTTCTACCATTGACATAATTCTGATTTTTTTACCCAATAATGTTTAACTGCAATTGTCCTTATGACATCCAAACATCCATGCTTCCCAGACCAACATTTTGTAGCATTTTTTGGTCTCCATACCCATTTTGCTCTAACTTCCTGTTTTAATGAGTAATATCGGTGTATGCCTTCTTTCCATGTCCCTCTTGTTCTGATTTGTTGATGTTTCAAATTAGGCAATAAGTGTCTTCCTCGTTTTGTCTCACCATTCTTCTTTACTCCTGAATTCTCTTGCTGGTTTTGATTGTAAGAAGCTTGATCATTTTGTAGTGGCAATATGTCCCTGTCCTTCATTGAGAAAGTAAATCCTTCCATATCTGGGTCATGAACATCTAGATGAACTTCTTGTTTTTCATTACTCAGAAAAAACATAAAACCTTTTTTGTCATTTATTGTCAAACTGAGCTTCATTTTTTCAAAGTTCAAAATAACTTTACCTAGTTTGAGCCAGGGTTGTCCCAAAATCAATTTTTCAGTCATCAGATGATCTGGCCACTCTTCACAATCTATCTTCATATATTCATTATTAAATTTAACTTTAATAACAAGTGAAGATAAACTCTGAATCATTTTTCCTTCTAATGTTTTAATCAACATTCTGCTTTTATTCCTCTTTATGCTAAATTTATTTACCAAGGCTGAACTGATCAAGTTCACTTGAGCTCCTGAATCTACCAAAACCCTTATGTTTTCATTTTGATGATCCATTTCTATCACAGGCAAATGTTCTCTGTTTTAGAGTGCTTTCACATAAACACACCTCCTTAAGTTCTTTCATTTTTCTTATTCTCTCCTTTGCTTCTTGTTGAGCCTCCTTTCTGATGTTTTCTTCTTCTTTTTTCCTATTTTGAGCCTTTTGCAGTCTTCTCCATTCATCAGTAGTTAATGGACACTCATACCTCTTAACTCTACATCCACTTATAAAATTTGGCATGATTTCTCCATCAATGTTAGCTAATTGAATGGCTCCACTCTTGCTTATCTCATGTATAATGTATGGCCCATGACCTTTCTTCTGAAATTTTTTCTGATGCTCCTTGACTGTGTATGCCAGAACCAAGTCTCCTTCTTGGAGATCTTTTTCTTTTATATGCACATCATGGTAGGCTTTTTGTCTTCTCTTGTTTGTATATATACTCATTACTGCTTGAAGTCGAGAAGCTCCCAGTTTTTCTAAATCTATGACCCTCTCAGATAGTTCATGTCCTGTCCAATTGTATTGACTACCCACTTTTAATGTTGGAATAAGAAATTCCATGGGTAAAACTGCATTTTGTCCATATACCAAATTGAATGGAGTAGTCCCTAAAGCAGTTTTGTATGCCACTCTATAAGCCCAGAGAACATGATTAAATTGAGAATCCCAATCATTTCTGTTTGTGTTGACTAATTTGGACAATACAGTGCAAAGTACTTTATTAGTACTTTCTGCTAACCCATTAGATTGTGGGTGATATGGGGCTGACTTACTATGACGAATCATGAAATATTTGGTCATGTTTTCTATGATCTGGTTCAAAAAATGAGTTCCCCTATCACTTACTAATTCAATTGGAAGTCCAAATCTAGTAACAATATTTTCATACAAAAATTTAGCAGTTGTATGAGCATCATTTCTTTTAGTGGCTTTGGCCTCAGCCCATTTTGTCAAATAATCAGTAGCCACTAATATGTATTCTGCATGAGATTGTCTAGCTGGAGGATGTATAGGTCCAATAAAGTCCAATCCCCATTTGCTAAAAGCTCTGGCTAAAATTAATGGGATTAATGGCATGTTATCTCTTTTATTTGGTTGACTCACTCTTTGACAGATGTCACATCTTTTTACATAAGTTCTTGCATCAAGAAATAGAGTTGGCCACCAAAAGCCAGAATACAAAATGAGTTTGGCTGTTCTATCACTAGAAAAGTGTCCTCCTGCCACTCCACAGTGTGCCATTTCCAACATCTCCAAAATACTTCTCTTCAGGAACACATATTCTTAAATAACCATCCATTCCTTTTTTGTATAATTGTTCTCCTATGAGTTGATATTCTTCAGAGATTTCTTGTAAATTTCTTGAATCTGTACCAGCTATAAGTTGCTTCCCTTTCTCCTTTTTCTTTAATTCTTCAACAATGTTCTCACTCCATTCAGGGTTTTTTTTAAACCAATATAGAGTTATTAAATCTGAATTCTGCAAATCTTGACATTCTTGACATTTAGCAACATATCTTTCCACATCTTGAATTTTATTTGGCCAGTGTACTCCCATCCTACTAAGATTGCTTAAAGTGACTATTTTGGAAGCATGAGTACATGGGTTCCAGCAATGAGCTCTTCTTACATATTCATGTTGCTCCTCTTCTGGGGTACAGTATTCCAGTATACCTGACTGATTGAGGTGATACAAATGCCCAGGTAGCAACATAAAATTCCTGCTTTGTAACACCAAATGTGTGTTATTTGCTAATGACTTACAAGGTCCCATGGTTAACAAAGGAACTAATGATATGGACCATTCAGGAACACTTTCTACTTTGAACAGGTATGTATCTGGCAGGTCATCGTCTAAGGGTGAACTAGGTTCTTTGGACTGAATTCTAGACAAATGATCTGCTCTTAAGTGTGTTTTGCCTTGTCTAACCACCACCTCAAATTCAAATTCCATTAGTAAAAGAAACCATCTAACTATTCTTCCTGTATGACATGGTTTATTTACTAAATAAAGTAGAGCTTGGTGATCCACAAAGAATTTAAACTTGTTGGCCAATAGGTAATGTCTGTATTTTTTAACAGCAAATATCATTCCCAACCCTTCTCTCTCTGCAATGTTCAATTGTCTACTAGCATATGCTACTGGGAAATCTATTTTACTTCCTTCTATAGGTTGTGCCAACACACATCCCAAAGCATAATTTGAAGCATCTACATGCACATGAAATATTTTATCCCACTGAGGTGTTTTTAGAATTGGGGCTGCCACCAAACAAGTTTTCAATGTTTCAAAGGCTTGGTCACATTCTTTATTCCACTCAAACTTTGTGATGAGGGCATATAAGGGTTTAGCTATATCTGCAAATTTGTGAACAAATTTCCTATAGTACCCACAATGTCCCATAAAAGTTTGGAGTTCCTTCACATTTGTAGGTCTTGGAAGCTCTATTATAGCTTTTATCTTCTTCTCATCAGTAGAAATTCCATTTTTTGAAACTATGTGACCCAACATTCTTCCTTGTCTTACAAAGAATACACACTTTTCAGGATTTAAGCATACTCTGTATGTCCTCCATTTCCTGAATATTCTTTCTAAATCTTGTAAATGATCCTGTCTTTTTAAAGAGAAAGTGCACAGATCATCTACATAGATTTCCATCACATTTCTCAGGAATTCTTTGAAGATATGACACATCAATCTTTGAAAAGTTGCTGGGGCATTGGTCAATCCAAAGGGCATAACCCTAAAAGCATAAATCCCCCATTCTGTAGAAAAGGCAGTCTTATGTTGGTCCTCCAAGGCTATAGGTACTTGATTGTATCCTGAGAAACCATCTAGAAAGCTATAAACTTCCTTTCCTGCAACTCTCTCAAGAAGATGATCTGTTATTGGCAATGGATAATTATCCCTTATAGTTGCTGCATTCACTTTCTTCAAGTTAATGCATACCCTAAGTTTTCCATTCTTTTTTGGTACCACAACTATAGGTGATATCCATTCAGTATACTCAATTTCATAAATGAAGTTAGCAGCCACAACTTTGCATCTGGAGTCATAGGAATTTTGTGCTCACAGATTTTTGGATCAATTCCTTTTAAATCTTTATAACTGTAAGCAAATAAATCCCTATAATTCTTTGCTAGGTTCTTTAGTGCTTCTTCTTCCTCTATGGTCATATCATCAGCTATTACAATATGTCTTTCCTCTCCTTCTTCCTGAGTAATCATGATCTTTTTAGTTTGTTCTTCATTATCATAAGCTTCTCCTTTCTTTTTTTCTCTCTTTGGTTTCATTTTTAGAAGTAGTCTGTCTTCCACTTCATAGGTTTTAAAATTTGCTGGTACATCAAAGTATTGATCCTTGTTTATTTCCTTCTCTTTCTTCTCAATTTCTTGTTCCTTTTCCATTTCTATGTGTTTATGTTCCTTGTATTTGCCTGAGATTTTATCTTTGATTGCATCTTCAGCTTTTACTATCTCCAAATATTTTGTTTTTCCTTTTTTTAATACCATTTCTGAATCTTGATCCTCCTCTGTTTTTGATACACTTATCATATTTATACTAATGTGAAAAATATCAAACCCTTCTTCATTTTGAAATTCCACTCCTACATACTCCTCGCTGGCTATGTCCATGGTAGCCAAAATTTGGTTCCAGCCGTAGGGCTCAAACTCTTCATCCTTAAATTGTTGTGGCACATAACTTTCATCTTGCACTTTTCTTCCTTCCACACAATCTTCTCTTTTCAGTCTCCTTTTTCTATTGGTGAGCTTTCTTATTATGTTACACTTCCATATTGCTGATTCACTCTCTTCCTGATCCTCCAACTCTGATTCCTCACTTTCTTCTTGATTTTGATGTATTTTGTACCATTCTTGAGGAGATATATCACAGTAGTGCCCATTTCTTAAGTTCACTCTTGTTATTCTTCCTTTGCTTTGGAGATATAAACAATCATTACCCCAATCCTGCACAATTTGCATTTGTCTCATGAAAGGCCTTCCTAGGATGATTTCATATGAAGTGGATTGTGGAAATTCTACTATGGCAAAAGTATGTTCTATTTCTGTTCCACATATGTCCACAATTACTTTTTCCCAAATACCTAGGGGTTTTTCTATATGCCCATCTGCAAGTTGCAATCTCATCTTAGTGGGTAATAATTCATTGCTTCCCCATTTCTCCCAAGTTTGTTTAGTCATTATGGCCACTCCTGATCCACTATCCAAAATGGCTTTAGCAAAGTTTTTTCCATATTGTATTTTTAGGGTTGAATTTCCTTCTTCCCCTTCACAATACCCTCCTATTTTATCAATAGGAATATACCATAATTCCTCTAATTCTTGTAACGGTGAATGAAGGTTTCCAGGTATTGTTTCCCCTTTGTTCATTTTGTTTTGTAAGTGAGGATTTTGTTTCAACAGTTCTTCCCATGTTGTGTGACATGTAATGCTACATTGTTCATCTATAATCATTTGGAATGTTATTTGTGGATTTTCTTTTTTGTTAGCATTTTCCCTTGTTTTCGTTTTCTCAAGTTGTTCAACTGTTCTCTGCGAGCTACTTCCTTCCCCCATTCTGAGTTGTACTTCCTGAATGACTTGTTTGCATTTTTGCATTCTTTCATGCTCTAACTCTGGTATGGGATAGGCCACTGCATGATCTGTAGGACTTGGTCCTTCTTGAATCCTTCCCTTATATGCTTTGATTAGGGTTTCTAGACTCTGAGAACTTCCTATTTCAGACTGATTTTGTGTCTTTTGAGGAGGAGTACTTTTTGACTGATCCTGATTGTCTTCTTCCAAATTTTTGCCCATCCTTCTCTTCTTTTCCCATTTCCCTTTTTATCTATTTCTCTTCACCTTTGAGGCTGAACCTTCATTTTGTTCCTTAATTGTTCCTTGTTGCTTAGCTTGAGCCCTTGTTATAATATTTATTCCAACTTGGTCATTTTCACTCAATTCTTCCTATTCCATAATGTTAACTGTTTTTAAAGGTATGTTATTAGGTGTGTTCTGTTGTTTTTGGGGATTCTTTGGGCAATCTTTTATCAAATGTTCTCTGCCACAATCCTTACAGTAGGCTCCCTCTATTCTCAATGTAGGAGGTTGTGGACAGTCTCTAATGAAATGCTCTCCCCCACACCTATAACAAGTTATCTTTGGTCCCCCTTTGAATTGAGGTTTTTGGTTGGACATGTAATTGTTGGTAATATACATGAATGTTGTTGTGTCCATTTCAATTTTCCCATTTCCCAAGTCTAGGGCTTTTAACTCAGGTTCTCTTATTTCATATTCTTCCCAATCTTCTTGATATCCCTCACTCCATTGATATTCTTCCTTATATGGTGATCTTAGTCTTGAATTTCCCTCCTCTATTGATGTATACTTGATTGGTACCACATTAGTTGGTATAGGAGGTTGTTGTCCAAGCACAGGTCTTGGTTGTTCAGTATAGCCTGATTCCCTTTGAGCCATATAATCTCTTTCCTTGATGGGTTGTTTGTTATAGAAGCATTCCTCCCTGGTGTGGTTTGTCCATTTTCTCTCTAGTGTACAGTACTTAAGTGTCTTCCTATCTTGTAAGTGTGGTGGCCTCTGATAAGGGCATTGTTGTGCCAGATGATTTTCTCCACAAATGTAACATTTTTTATTTGTGTCTATCCTAGAGTTCATCAGATTAGTTTTAGTGCTTACCTCTAGGGCTTTAGCAATAGCTTGAGCCAACTCTTCTGCTGGAGGAATTTTGTCTTCATATGATCTAGGTTGTTCAAATGCTAACAGATCTTGACCTCTGTTGTCCTCCAAATCTATTGCTTCCTTTACACAGGCTGCTAAATCAGGACATCTTCTATAATACACTAGGGTTCTTAGTTGGGCACTTCTCAAACCCTCAATGAATAAGGATACTTGTTTTGCCATGGAAGGTACTTCCTCTCTTGGGCATCTATCAATGTATTGTTTAAATCTTCTGGCTGCTTCTCTAACATTTTCATCCTTTTGTTGTTTGAAACTATGTATCAATGTGGCTGTACTATGTTTTATCCCGGTCTTAGAGAATTCCCCAATGAAGGCTTCTAAGAAAGATTCAATATCTTGGTACATTTCCTTTCTCAAAGGAATGAACCAAGATAAGGCTGGTCCTGTTAGGGTTAGACCAAATGCCTCAAATTGTACTTTGTAATCTTTTACCTCTTCAGCTCTAATCAATTGCCTAAATTCTGCAGCATGAGCATGAGGATCTGAATAACCCTCATATTGGTTCTTCATACATTTGGCAACTTGGTATGGTCTAAGCATTCTACCCTGAGGCTGCCAATGGGATCTTTTTCTGAGTGGGAAGTCATTATATCCTTCTGGTTCCTTGTCAAAGGGATTTGGGGAAATCTGTGTCCTCCTCCCATGTTGTTGTTCATTACCGGTATAGTTTTCATTTGGCCTAGGTAAATTTGTCTGCTCCATGTTATGTTCCCAAGGTCCTTTGTCAGTACATTGCCCTAGATCATTTGAATTTTCTGGGTCTTGAGAGAATATGTACACACATCCTTGCCTATCTTCATATCTCTCATCTTTGAATTGAGCTACAGGGGTTATATTCAGGGGAACTTCTAAATTTCTCAATCTAATGAGAAATTTATGCATTCCATCCTGATATACATAGGTTCCAAACCTATTTGTATACATGTACTTGAGGATATTTCTAACATCCCCAGTTTCCATAGGCTCATTTGTTTCATTTATGTTTTCCATGTTGTTTTCTTG
Organism: Ceratopteris richardii; assembly: GCA_020310875.1. Taxonomy (NCBI): domain Eukaryota; kingdom Viridiplantae; phylum Streptophyta; class Polypodiopsida; order Polypodiales; family Pteridaceae; genus Ceratopteris; species Ceratopteris richardii. The sequence continues at coordinate 74,547,101 of CM035431.1, read as the reverse complement.
CCCTAAACTTCTTTCTTGCCCTTTGCCTTTTACTGTTTCTGTATCCTTCCTTGTTAGGTCTTGTTTAGAAAGTTTGTTTCCAGATCTAAGTATCATTCAATTAATTTTCTCAATCTCAAACTCAATAGAGTGTTTGTCACAATTTCCTAACTAAGGTATTAATTTTTCCACAATTTTCTGACTCTATTTGTGTTTTTTTTTTTCACGATTTTCTGACTATTTTTGTATTTTTCACGATTTTGTGATCAGAATCGTGTTCCCTACGATTTTCTGCCTAAAGTATGGATTTTCCACGATTTTATGATCAGAATTGTGTTTTCTGCTTATTTTGAGTGAAAATCGTGTTTTTCACGATTTTGTGATCAAAATCGTGTTTCTCACGATTTTGTGATCAAAATCATGTTTCCCAAAATTTTGTGATTATTTCTGTGTTTTTTCACGATTTTGTAGTCAAAATCGTGTTTTTCACGATTTTGTGTGAAGATCGTGTTTTTCACGATTTTGTGTGAAAATCGTGTTTTTCACGATTTTGTGTGAAAATCGTGTTTTTCACGATTTTGTGTGAAAATCGTGTTTCCCACGATTTTGTGTGAAAATCGTGTTTTTCACGATTTTGAGTGAAAATCATGTTTTTCACGATTTTGAGTGAAAATCGTGTTTTTCACGATTTTGTTCCCAGACAATCATGATTGCTCACAGATTGTTAATAACACGATTTCTTATGAAAATCGTGTTCTGGGAATCGCAATGTTGGTCTTAGATCAGAAAATCGTGATTTTGAATTTGATTACAGAATCGCGATTTTGATCAATTTATTTAGAATTTTTCTGATAGTGATTTTTTTCTTTTAGATTTCACCTATAGAATCGCCAAGTCATTTCTCTAACATGCAATGAAAGAAACCTTCAAAAATTTTGCATTTACTCCCTGAAAACTCAAAAACTCAGAATCGCAATTCCGTGATTTCCTAATATTCCTAGTTTTTTTCACTTTCAACTTTTGAAACTTTTAATACAGTGGAAAAAAAATTGATAGTGACACCCTTTACCTTGCTTGCTAGATCCAAGAAGCTCTCAAATGTTTGGTTTGCAGAAAATCGCGAGTTTTTCCACTCTCTCTCTCTCTCACTCTCACTCAAAATGAAATTTTCCTTCAATTCCAGGTTTTTATAGTATTAAGAAAATCGCGATTTTGTGTGATTTCCAATTTTTCACACTCTTTCACTTGTTCAACTTTTCTTACTCAATCTTAATGATCTCCACTACACTTTCTTATCTCCAAGTACCCAAATATGCTAGAAATTTCCAAAAATTTCCCTTTACAAGAAATCGCGATTTTGTGTAGAGAATCGTGTTATGCAATTTTGAGTATTCTTTGTCCTTGTTTTCTTTCAATACCTTCTTTGTAATCCACCCAAATCCTGAACTATTACACCAAAACCACAACCTTGCTCAGAAAGTCGCGATTTTGTACAGAAAATCATGTTTTTGCATACTTTTAATTTTATGCCAATTTGAGTAGTCTTTTCTTCTTAATTCCCTTCAATACCCTTTAACAACTTCAATTCAACAATCACTTGAAATGTTGCTCCAGAATCAACACTTTTTTCATAAAATCGCGATTCTGTGCAGAGAATCGTGTTTTCTAATTTTTTGGTTTTTTGACCATTTTTTGTTTCCTTTTCCACTTTTTCACAATCACTCTTGTCCACAACACCTCACTTCAACTTCCTAACAAGAAAAGAAATTTGTTTGATTGTTTTTGATGAATTTTATGAATTTGTTTGGTATTTTTGCCCTAAAAATAAAGGAGAACACTTTACTTAGGGTTTCTGGTTTTGGTGATCCACTGATCCCATGTTTCTTGATTGGTTATGAGTTTCTATGTCCTTAGCTATCACTAAAGTGCAAAAGAAAATCTCTCAAATGAAAATGTGTTATGGAAGGCAAACAATTTTTGCAAAGATAAACTCAATCACATCTTTCTTTTCAAAATGCAGGACAACTCAAGATTGATGCTTAGATTTGGTCAACAACTGAATCCTTTATACTTACATCTAGCTACTTTAACTGTCCTTTCCTTAGTATCACCATGTTATCTTCCCAAGATCACTCATGGTGCCTAGTACTTGGGCAAAAAGAAATCTAGAAATGCAAGAATAGACTCAAGTTACCTCATCTTCAGCTTTCTTGGCTCAAATCTTCCATACACCTGTACTTTTACTTCAACAATATGATGAGCAACTATCAATTTACAAAGATTTCAGCACTTCCAATTCTACAAGATATCAATTGCTTTCTTTTTTCCCCAAAGACAAACAATGACATCTACCTATTCATGTGCACATTTCTTGATTGATGAGTTTTACCTTTTTCTTGTGTTGGTTACCATCATCAACAGAAGATCCAGCAAAGGTCCAACTTCAATGAAGTTCTTGGAATTTTCCCCGGCAACGGCGCCAAAAAATGTTTGTTATTGACTTTGGAGTTATCCTCTCCAATCATGAAGTACAAAAGAATCAACAAATCATCTTTATTTTGTCAATCCTGGGAATATCCATAAGACCACAGCCCCTTCTAGATGATAGATTCATAGAAATAAGAGATTGATGGCTGGAATTCTGAGAAAATGAAAATGAAGAGGAAATATCTAGGGTTTACCTTATCTAGAGCAAATCTTCATCATTTTCTATGATCTTTGTGTCTAATTCATGTTATTTTCTCATCAGAATACAAATATGAAATCAGAATTGGAAAATATCACCTGTATCACAGAGACGAGACAATCGCGATTCTGTACCAGTAGACGATTTTCACATTTCTGCAACATTCTTCAATCCTTCTTCACTCAATACATCAGTAATCATCTCTCTTCATACATCTTACTCAGCATTACACAAATGAAACTCACAAATCTCCATGATAAAGCAAGAAACAAGCTCTCACATCAAAGGAAACACACACAATAGGAGAAAACACGATTTCAACAGAAACTCTCTCTTCTCTATTGATAGCATGTACAAATGACTAACCAACCTCTCCAAAATAGAGAAAATTGACTTATATACATTTTCAAGTGTCCTCTTTCACACTTGAATTTTGGTCCTTTCCTCTATTATTCTAAAAATATGCTATCTAAGAGTTTCCAAAAATTCTAGAAAAAATACATAAGATTCT